>WEIU01004132.1:223074-296208 GCA_013389925.1 Aegithalos caudatus
ATAGTTTAAAACACACTAGGAAATTATTTACCCTTACGAAAAAGTAAATGACACTGTTTATAGTTGGTATGGTTTGAGAGCTAAAAATATGGCATCAGTTTTAATATTTTATTGCTGGCACAAATTGCCAACAACTTTAAACCACTTGTGAGCTAAATGGAGATTTGGAAGCTGCCTCAGAAGGTGGTCATGGCCATAGAAATGTGCCATAGAAATGTGTGCAAACAACATTTGAAGTGATAGATGCACAAGAATTCAAAAAACATTGCCAGTTTTTTCAAGGAGGTATTAATTGTGATGTGCAAGTAATAGTTACCCCCATATTCATGGTTCTGCAAGTATTTAATTTAATTGTTCTTGTTTGTTTAGGACACCCATGATAGCTGGTGGATTATTTGTGATGGACAAATCCTATTTCGAAGAACTAGGGAAGTATGACATGATGATGGATGTTTGGGGTGGAGAGAATCTAGGTATGTGTATTATTTATCTTTTGATCAGCCTTGAAAGAAAGCAGGTTTTATCATTTCCTTTACTGTCCAGGAGTCATGGTTTTTCGTATTTTGTGCAAAGAGGGTTAAAACCAGCATTTAAATTTCATACACATTATTGGCAAAATCCAAAACGTTTATTACAATGAAGGAATTGTAACAGTTTAAAAATTATATGGTAAATATGAGGGAATAAAAGCATTAGCTCATTAAGCAGTGACATTTTTGTAATGGAAGTGGGTTGGTAAAAAATTGCAGGCTATAGATAAGCAATTAAATATAATAATGTTTAAATGCTGACAGTTGAAGGCATCTTTTTAAGATGCTGCTTAATTTAATAATTAAAAGAAGAATACAGGAGAATGAATTTCATGTTGTTACATACACCTTAATAAATCAATTAACTTAGCTGACTGAAATATTACCTGTTTCTTAACTTTGCCAGTAGTATGCTGCCTGGCATCTAAACTTCGTGAATTTTGTAGTTTTATACCCCTTCTTTAGCCCTATGAGATATTAATGGTTGAGAGGGCATTTTTTCTGTAAGTCCTTATTTTAAGGTGTTGACGTGAGTGAGATTTAGGCAAGAGGGAGGAGGGGCTGAGAGAACTTGTGCTTTAGCCACTCTCCTTTGACCTGATGGCTAAATCTGGCATTAGTAGGTCTTTTTGGCTATTTGCATTACAGTATTATACAAAGGCTTTCTCCAGTTAAGACCAGTGTACTTGTGTTAAAACAAAAAATATTTGAAAGGAATAGAATTCTACACCTCCTCAAGTATTTCAGTTTGTCATTAGTTTGGTTTTTTGGGGTAGAGATGTATCTCAGACATTCCAAGCCGTGTGTTTTAGGAACACTTCCTAAGCATAGAAGCTTCTCTACTGCACATGCTAGCTGCAAAATCCTGAAATACCTTGAACTTGTAAAAACCCATGAGTATTTTGAGTGACTGAAATCTGCATATGCATTAAGCATATGCTTGGCCCACAAGGAAATGTCTGCTGTATGGAGACATGGTTACCAAATGTTTAACACTGCTGTAACGCACTGAGAAGTTGGAAGTGGTGTCCCTGCAATCCTGTCTGACCATCTATGCAATACTCCAAGAAGCCCTATGGGTATTTTGAGCAGTTACTCCATGTTTCTGTTGTCTCACTATTTTGGCTGTATATTACTAAATTGTATTAATGTAAACATAGTAATTTTTTTTAAATGTCCTGGAAAGTCATTGGACAAATTTAATACAGCAATACTCTCATTCACTCTGAAAACCACGTTTGCCACTTGAGCACTTAAATATTTGATTAGTTACAAGTGTGTTCTTGTGCAACTGAATTTTTTTCTCAACACTTAGCAACTACTTTATGCTTTGATAATGAAGCCTTGGTGGCAGGAAAGGGCACTAGCAACAGCTCCTCTCTCAAGGATGCCAAGAGGTGTTATGTTGCTCCTGCTGCATTCAGTTCCTTCCCCTCCATGGGAAGAAGAGGATGGAGACTTAGGGGGGCCTGAAAAGCCAGCAGAAGGCAGTTAATGGTCTCTTCCTAGCTGTCAGACTAATTGAAGAAGAGTAAAAATCACATGGCATATGATTTAATTGGCAATAAATGACACATGCACCAGACAACTGGAAATCTGTGATGTGCAGTTTAAAATTGAACGTGCACACTTGTCAGGCCTCTTTACTCTCAAGCTTAGCTCTACATTAGGGGCTTGGTGTTACATGCAAATAACTTGCTAAATAGACTAGCAAAATAATTCTGCACATCATATTCATTTATAAAAGCTAGCATTTTTCCTTCAAGCATGTACAGAGCAGCTGTTATGTGAGGTTTTGTTCACATGTCAGTATCAATTTGACAAATTTTAAGATGAGCCTGCAGTATTTTCTCTAAATTGCCCAAATTACCATGAAGTAGGTACATTCTCAGACTGTTGCTAAATGTAACTGGTAATGCATGCATGCTGTACAAAAAGTGAGTCAATGTCAGTTCAGTCTCTTCTCCAACTCAGAAACTCCAATTCTCAGTATGTTTATGATGCTTTTTGATAAGCTTAGGAGAATCATATATATGTATACCAGAGAACTGGATGGACCATGAGAAGGTTTGGGTCTAATTTGAAAACCTAGGATTTTCTTACTAGTTTTCTTAAAATCAGGGAATGGGTAAGACATTCCTTGTCTTCTGTATTGATCATACACTCTAATAAAAAGAACAAATTGTTACAGAGATGTAAATTGATCTCATAAAGAATTTTTGACATTCTGTTTATGCTTTCTCATTTAAAAACTATATCCATTGAACTTGCTCTGGTAGTAATATTTCCCTCTGAGAAACGAGATTCTTAAGGGAGTTTATGGGGTTGTTTTGAGTTTTAGTTGCCATATATATTTTTTTTCCCTTGCAGGCTTTAGAAGCCATGTTGATGCAAAGAAGAATTAGTTTGCTTCTCCCTGTATTCTAGTTGTTTGCCCTTTTTCCCACTGAACTATTTTACTTAATATTCATTTTTTTGAGTTTCTTCACAATCTAAGGTGATGGAAGGTGTACAAAAATTAAAAATTAGTTTTGCCTGTTGTCCCATTGAATTCAACTGGATAAATTACTGTCAAAGACAATGTTGTCATTCATGTTTTTGGAGTATGACCTATCTGTAGCTTGAACTATGTTGGCTGTCTAGGATTCATGAATATGGCCATCAAGAAGGCAGTTAATTTGCTCTGTCAACAATTGAAATCACAGCATCTCTTTTCATTTACTTTTAAATTTTTTAAAAATTTTTCCCTGGACATGCAATTAGGACAGCATGTTTTCTGACTTCTGGTTGGGGGATTTCATGTTTGTTCTGTTTTGTTTTTTTTTTTTTTTTTCAAATTTAGTTTTTGAAGTAATTCTGCTATTATTACTTCTGTGTATGTGGAGGAACGCTTCTGAGGGAAGAAAGCATACCCCTTAGTTTGTCATAAAAGATAGACACTGACTTTAATTTAGAGCTGCCTTTTTTTTTTCTTAAATCTATGGAAAGTCATTGAATGGTTATGAAGAGGCTTGAAACTAAAGCTGTCTGGTAGCAGCTCTTGTACTAAAGGGGGAATCACCAAAATTGAAACAGTGGTGCTGGAAGCTCCGTTCTTACTGCACTGACTTGCAATTAATGTGGAGAAGTTCTCTCTCTAGGTGACTTCTTCTATCAGAGGTTGAAGTTGAGACAAGTGTCTAAATGTTTCTAGACCTTCTTGTCATCACTAGCTGGTTCAGATCATTAGTTTGGCTTAGAAGTGTACTGTCCATAACCTTCAATTTGCAGAACTTATGGTTTTATTTGGTCTATCTTCAAGTCAACATTGATTTAATTAACTCCTCCCACTATTTGGGAGTGTTTGTTTATCTGCTGTAATAAGTTAGCTCAAATCTATTGATTATTTTAGTTTGCCTTGATTTCACTGTGTTATTCCACCTTCAGCTGAAAAAAAATATTATAAACTACGTCATTAATTTATTTGTTAAATGTACCTAGTATTGTTTGCCATTCAGTGGCATATAACTCAGTGGCAAATTGCAATAGGATTTATGGATTTGGGCAACACTGGTAACTTCAGACAAGAGAAGATAGATGTTTTGCTTTCAAGATAGTTTATTTCTGCTGAGCTTGTAGAATCATCAATGCTTGTTTATATGCCTTTGTTTATCCTAGAATTTATTTTAAAAACTGTCTTGCTTGATCTTTATAGCAACAATCACTAAAAGCTTTCTTTGTAAACATAATACAAAATAACAGTATTCTATGATATTGGTCTTTCATTCCTATTTTTATTTCAGAGATCTCATTCAGAGTTTGGCAGTGTGGTGGGAGCCTAGAAATCATCCCTTGTAGCAGAGTGGGTCATGTATTCCGCAAACAGCATCCTTACACGTTTCCTGGTGGGAGTGGTACTGTGTTTGCAAGGTAAGTGCTAAATAGCAATGGTTTGGATTTCCTCAGGTGATCAGCAGGTGGCAGTAATTTCATTTCAGGGATCTTGTCTGTAGAAATATTTGCTGTATGATCTATCACAGTGAAATATTAATTAAAAAGAAACTAATGACTTTTAGTCAGCTATGTAGGTTGAGAGATGAACCTGAGAGGTGAAAGAGGGAAACCTCTGGTGGACACAGACTGAGAATCTGGAAAATTAGGAAATGCTTAGCCTGGCATTTCATCAATACTGTGTTTATTTGATTTTAAAGAAGGCTTTATTTTCAAAACTGTCATAAAACTTCATTTTGTAGAAATAGTTTAATTGTTCACTAAAAGCCAGAATACACTCAGTTATAAATATGCTTTGCTTGCTTTTCATTAATACATGATCAGCATGTGAGATGCAGATGATTATGAGGACTGATTTCAGTATTTGTGGCAGTCTGTTGGCAACTTGGTTCTCTATAATATTTGCCTTTCCTGTGCTAGGGTTAAAAAATCTATTTTCTATAGACATAAGAAATGACAGTTTTAAAGGCTTAGATTTTAATATGCCTGTTAATTTTGCTCTTGATGCCCATGCATAGCAGTAGCTGAAATACTGAGCTGTCTCCTCAATTTCTCTTCTATAAAGTGAGAACAGCAGTGCTGATTCATGTTCATAGTGGTTTTGACTTATCATGGATGAAAGTGTTGCATGAATGTACCAAGGGCATTTTCATCAAGGCTGTATCAGTTCTAGCTGAAGAGTCACTGTAGATTTTGGTTTAGAGACTTGAACTTGATGCTCAGGGGGTGAAGAAGTATAAGTCTCAGCTAAAGCTTCTGTGGGCTAAGAGCTGGAAATAAAATGGTTTATTTACCCTTGAAGGGTTGTGGAGCCCAAACTCTGTTTAACATGAAGCAACACAGAGAGTGCAGGTGTACTTAAATTCATAAGAATGTTCTAAGCCGCTGATACTTTTTGGACTCACTTCAGTGAAAGTGATTCACTATAGACTGAGGAATCTCCTTAGGGTGTTGTTTTTCCCCTTCCATGCTGGTTATGCCACCAAGGTGACTTTAATGAATTTAATATCTGCTAAAATAAAGTCACAGTCCTGTTTCTTTCAGTAATTACAGTAGGCACTGTAGTATTTTCCTTCTTTTTTCCCATTCTTTGAGATGTATATTTTATGCTACAGTGAAAAATGGATAATAGTACTTAGGTGAAAACAAAAGCTAGCAATGAAATGCCCTCAGTACATCACATTTCTGTTCCAACATTTATAGTGTGAATCAGGAGGGTATAAAGCTTTACCTTTTAAAGTGCATTATGTAAGCTTAGGATGCAACTGATTTAGTTTAATGAGGTTTTGAAATGACAGTGTCATAACAGGGAGCACGGTTAATAAAAGTGAAGAAATGTATGAATATACTGTGCAATTTTCTCACTCCTGCAGCTTTTCCATCTTTGGGGTGTTGCCAAGATACTGCTTTTCTTGTGCTGTAAATAGCTTTCTTGGATGTCAAACAAATATAATGGGATGCCTTAAAATCAATTTTAGCAATGAGAAAATGAGAAACCTTAGGTAATAGGATATCCTTGTAATTCAGGTGTTATAGTACAGATGTGTGTGGAGCCATGGTGCCAAGAAACTTGGCTCGTGGAATCTGTGCTGGTGGTGCAGTCTGGATGTGTTGGCTTATGCCATCATCTGTCTCTTGGCTGTAGGCAGCTTGCTCTGGACTCCTCTGTTTTTAGCTGGCCAGTCAGTATGCACTGCCTTCTGGCAGCCCAAACAGGTTGGTAATTTTGGATGAGAGACTGGGAGTCCTGTTTCTTGAGAGGGGAGATCACATCAGCACATCCTGGCTGTGTGATGTGGGCAGGTTCAGCTTGTGTCCAGCAGGATTTGTGTGACCATTAGGCACTGCCTTAACACAGCACTCCAGATGAGCCAGTGAGCCTTCAGGCCCCAGTCTGCTCCAAGCAAAGCTGCCTCTGATCTCTCAGTGCTCTGTTTCATTAACTGCCTCAACATTGAGTGCTGTGTTCCTCAGCACCCTGAGTTCTTTGGGGCCCTGCTATTTCAGGCAGTTCTCAGCATCTACACAGTGCCTGTATTTGTATCACATGAGCTGTTCTTCATCCCTGAGTATGGGGCAGTGGGTTACAGGCAGGCATTCTGGCCTTGGCAGTGCCTTTGGAGTCATTAAACCCTGGCAAACCAAGTATTTCCTCTCTCACCAGCGAGATCTCTTTGGTCTCGGGGCAGCCAAGCTGGTTGCTGAGCAGACAGGAGGGGGCTGAGTGACTGGCACTCACACAGGCCCAGGAGACTGCAGGTGAAGATAAGCTCACATAGCTTCTCATCTGAATCTAGTAGGATTTTACTTACAAAAAATTAAAGGGATCTTTCCAAGAAAATCAGTCCTCAAACAAAAAATTATTCAGGTCTTTCTTGTGAAATTTTTCCCCACATCCTTTTTGTTCAGCAACCTCCGAGCCTCCTCACTTAATCCTATGTTTTGTCTTTTGAATTGGAAAATCATATTAAAGAAGTCATTGGATGACTGAGTTCACTCCAGTTGCTTTAGATTAACTTCCTGCCAAATGTAAAATAAGCTTCAGAGCATGGCAATTGCAAGTGAAATAAGACTTAATTTTCAAAGCATAAAATTATGAACAATAGAAGTAAATGAGTTTTATGTGGGAGCCGGGCGGTGGGGGGGAAGCCATTGAACCCTGTTGCAGTCCAAAACGAAATTTAAAGACACCAATTACATAAATAGACAAATTTTAGTTAGAGATGTGTTTAATTAGAAATACAACGTTTGGGTTAGGGTGTTTTTGTTCCACATTTATTACAATAATCAATCTCTCTCAATTTTTAAAACATTTCCTCTTACCTCAGCTTCAGAAAACTTGTTTGTTTCATAGCCTTAAGCACTGTGACAGCTTGTGTCTTTTTGGAACTTTGAATGCTGTACTGGTAGGAGGAGAATGAAGAGTGAAAATATCTTGCCTGTGTTAGCATATTTGTTTTTAAAAATGTAAAAGACACTTCTAAATATTTCCAGTTGTTGAGATTTTTATGCTTCCAATTAGCTTGCTTTATCCAGGTGAACTCACTGAATTTGTTTTCTGTCAAGTTACTCTTATAAAAAGATCAACCAAACATCAACCTAATAAATTCCATGAAGTTTGCTGAAAGAACTGAACGATGTGTGATAAATTCTGGATGAAAATCTGAAGCTGTGATAAGTGTGAAAAAGACATAAGTTTCATTATAAATGCATTGATTTCAGTTATGTTACTCTAGTGGTTTTCTGTGGCTTGCGTCTTTTATAGGAAGTCTTCTGCCTGACTTGAGGCAGCTGGCTGGCTAGTACTAGGAAGGATTAAAATCAACCTGAGGAAAAATTGCATGGTTTAATTGCACCTAGAGAATATAACCCATGTGTTTCATATGATTGTCCCTAGAAACACACGCAGAGCAGCAGAAGTCTGGATGGATGAGTATAAAAATTTCTATTACGCAGCAGTGCCTTCAGCCAGAAATGTACCTTATGGCAAGTAAGTCACAAGTGCTTCTTTGCCCTATTTGTTTGTTCTTCATGACACAGCATCTTCTGAGGTGAAAGTAGTGCTAAATCTGATATTGTCTCTTTAAGGTATATTTCTATAATTCTACTGTTCTTGAGTTTTCTATGTATTCCATAAAATATGTGAAGACACCAGCGTGACTTTGAAAACTTTTTTTTCTCCTCTAGTATTCAAAGCCGAATGGAACTCCGAAAGAGACTTAGCTGCAAACCCTTCAAGTGGTATCTTGAAAATGTTTATCCTGAGTTACGGTGAGTTTTGGCTGAAACAGAGTTCATACGGAGTTTTCTTTTTCGCCCTCCCCTGAAATCATTGGTTTCTCTTTCTCTATCCTTGGATGTAAAGGAGGATGTGTTTTACTTTATCTGTGAATGCAATGCCACATGCAGGTTTATTTGCTTTTTTTATTAGTTCTGTTCCTAAAGAGGAATTTTTTCCCCTGGTCAGCTGCTTTTTCTACTTACAGCTGCAGTAAACTATAAACTAGTTTCTCTAAACTACAGCTGCAGTATTTTAGAGAACAGTGGCCAAAGGACTGAATTTACCTGAGCCTGAAGTTAGTCTCCTACACAAGCCATTTTCTCAAAGGCACATTCTGTATCCCACTGTCATCCCTTTAAAACTTTTGCCTAAGCACATGCCTAGTTAAGTGAGGAGACTGAATCTCATTGTGGTACAAATTATGACAGCAGACAAGAGGGCCTTGTGTGTTTGGCAGACAAGGGTAGATGCCTGAGACTCTGAGAAGCTGAGTCTCCTGCTCCTTCTTGTCTCCTCTTCTCTTGTCACTGAATAATCACTGACTTTAGGGAAAGGCTGAGATGGGGGAAGTGAGAGAGATGACAGTGCTGACAGTTTTTGTAACATGAACACATCCTGACTAATGAAAAATCCTCAAAGAGAAATACTTTTTGAAAGGATAGAAAGTTTTGGTTAAATAACCCATTAAGAAGTATGTTGGTCAGATATGAACCCACTAACCAGTCTGAGTAGTCTGTCAAACTAATATTGGTAGTGTAGTGGTTTAAAATCTTGTGTGTATCTTGTAAGAATACTTGAGTTTTTTTTTTTCCTGGGGCCACTTTGTCAGTGGTGCCAGGTAACTGCTGGTGACGTACAGGCTTGAGATGCCAAAGCAGCACCAGCTACAGCCCCAGTGCAACGTGTGCAGAATCATACATACTGATGAGTCTCATAAACCAGGATGATACTGAGGAAGTAAGTTTTCCTTTTTCTCTTAGAAGTGCCAGAGGATATTTGGTTTTGTTTAATCTGTGAGAAAAAATGTCTCCTGGAAAATGTGCTACCAGAAGCATTACTTACATGTAATGTTGTCTTGTTCTGTCATCCCTCATGTGCTCATTTTGCTGGGTTGAATTATTATACTCATATTATAGTCTGAAGTTTTTAAAGACTGATATCCCCTTGTTTTACTGTTTGGTATGAACTCAACTTTACTTTGCTGAATGGACTTGCCTAGGTGTTTCCATGCTAGGAGGGTACTTTATGTGCAACCATTAGAAAATAGATATCAGAAAAAACTGTAATTTTTTTTCTAATTCCTAACCCCTTCTTTAACATTTTAGTAAAAACAGTCTCAGAAACCTGTTGAATGTCCTAGTTCTGCCACAAGCTATGTTGCCTGAAAAGACAAAGGACTTGATGAGCTAGCTGATAACATTAAGCTTTGAGTCACTTTAAATGATAAGTCATCTTTAATTATATTTTTGTGCCGAGTTTGTATGTTCGTCCTCCTTCTCTGGTACAAGTCTTCTGGTACTGTGTGTGTGGTAAGCTTGCAAGTTTACTCATGCTTGATCAATTCATGATTAGATAATAAGCCTCCCCTCAAAAGATGACTGAGATTTCCAGATGATATCATCACTCATCCTTAACCTCTGTTAAATATACTCTGAGTAATTTTACAAACAAGGAGTTTAAAAAGAAATCTAAGAATAGCCTCCCAGAAAAACCCTGAACTGAATCAAGCAGATATTTCTGGTTTTGTTTTAGGGTACCTGATCATCAAGATATAGCCTTTGGGGCTTTGCAGCAGGGTACCAATTGCCTTGACACTTTGGGACATTTTGCAGATGGTGTTGTTGGAGTTTATGAATGTCATAATGCCGGGGGAAACCAGGTCTGTATGCCATTAATTTTGTTGTCTACAGTACATGTTAAACAAAAAAAAGAAAGTGAAGCTAAACTTTTTAACTCAGGCAGTTACTGTGTACTGGTGAGAGATGAATCCAAATCAGCACATCAGTTGTTGTTACAGATTGGCTAAAAAGCTTCTCCCTCAAATATAATTTTGAAGTTTCAGCATTAGAATTTGAGTCCAAAGATTCATTAGTTCATTATCCCCTTCCTTTGTCACAATTAATATTTGCTTTTGCACTAGAGGCCATAGCTTCCTTCCCAGGGACTTGGTACTTGCATAGAAAGCTTTTTTCCAATGAAAAGGTGTGTTTGATTTTTTGGGGGGTGACTTTTACTTAAGAAAATATTTGGGTTGTATTAAGCATATGGCCTAAGGTCAGCAAAATAAAAGAATGCATTGCTGTGCTGCCCTATTAATCATTTACAGTTTGCAATAGTGTAGTATAAAAAAAATCTGTCATAAATTGCCATTTGGCTCTTTTAGAAAACTGAGGTGCCTAAATGTTCACTCACAGTAAGGGGAGTGTTTTAACAATCCTTTCTAATCCTACTCCTAAACTAATTGCAAATATGTCAGATCTGCAAATGAGAGCATTAATTATTTCAAAGAATCTATTTATGCAGTTGTGACTTAGTTATCATTCATGAAATACGCACAGAGCTTCTCACTGCTTTGTGCACTGCGTTGTCACTAAATCTTGTCAGATTTAAACTGACTTTAAATCAAATGTGATATTAATGTGTCAAGTACAGCTGTTAAAATAGAAGTCTGACCAATTAAAAACTGCTCTTGAATGAGTGTCAGAAGTTTGCTCTAATTTAAATTAGAAGGGGAAAAACCTAAAGTAAGATGAAGCCTAAAATGAAGTCATTTCCTGGAAGATAAATGATGACAATTCATTCAAATCAGCATGTGAGAAATGCCTCCTTTCCCTGTTGTTAAAGAGAATTTATCTGTGGAGGTTTTTTCAGTTACCTTTATGAAAGTACCCTCATCTTTTCAGAAACCACAGTGGGTTTTTTGAGAGAAAGGGCAGACGTGTCACAAGTGCCTTGGAGCAGAAATCTTAGAATTTTCTGCTGATGTTGTGTATTCTTTGTAGGTACACGAAGTTATCTTCCTCTTTCAAACTCCCCTCCCCTGAATCTGACCCTCTTCTTTCTATGTTGTTTCTTCTGTGGCACTGACCTTGACAAACCACTATGCACTTGCTCTGAACAAATACCTTTGAGAGGAAATTCAGACATGTTAAGAGGCAGAATGGGTCAAATACATGTTTTATGTCCAAGCAGAACTCGCATTGGATTGAAAAGAAATAATAGCATAGGAAGAGAGGGATAGGGAACAAACCACAATCTTTAGATCTGTGCTTTGTTTTTTGCACCATATTCTTATCGAGAAGTTTTTTGGGGAGTTAAGGGCACTCAGATATAGCCTGTGACAATCTCCTCCTATAACTTGAAGAGTGTACTCTGTCTCATGCTCAACGCATGAGGTGTGTTTTAAAATGCAAAACCTAAGTAAAAATGGGAATTCTACCCTCCCTTTTCCCCTACTCTCCCCTTTCCTGGGTTGGTAGAACTCAGTGGTAGTTGTGCACTTCCAGAGGGCTGAAAGCTTGTGGTGTGCTTGACAATATGGAAATATGCAGGGCTGTGATAAGGAGCTAAAGGTAAAACCAAATGTACTTAGGTTCAAGGGGAAGGTTACAGGTTAGTATCTGTTAATTTTTTATTTCTGATTTGACACAGATTTTCTCAGATACTCTGATTTTTGCATTAAGCTATCCAATTTGCAGCCTGTGCCCTGAGCATATACATGGCTTGCAATTTTTCTTCTCCTCTGGTGTAGTTGAACTTTTTCCATCTTATCTCCGTTATAGTCATATACTATGACTATACTGATCAGTGGAGGAAAGTATCTGTACACTGTGTCTCATAACATGAAGAGCCATCATGTAGATGTTTCCAGAACAGAGCTTGGAGCTTTTATGAAGCAGCTGTACTCTGGCTTTTAAATGCGCTACCTTTTTGCATAATTTCTGTTGTGTCTGGGGCTTGTACAGCCTTTTGATGGAAGGGTGAAGATGTATAAAGGCAATAATTTCAAGGCTCTAACTCTGACTGCAGTGTTCTCAGACACAAGTTTTACTACATCCCTGGTAGTATTTTCAACAGTCATTTTTCACTATAAATTTTACCAGGGAAGAGCTTGGGGCCATTTGTAATTCCTGATAAGCTCTGAAAATAACTTGCTTAATTTCTTTAGTTCTGGCTAAAAAAGTGGCTATTACTTTATTATATACTAATGGTTCTTGTTGACATCTTCCAAACTGGACAGAACTACAAAGGCAAGTAATTTTGCTGTCATCTGAGTTTAACATACTGAGAGTAAAAGGAGAAGTTATCATCTTAAGAGTTTAGAAGACAAAAGGATGCACAGATTTGTCCTGGCTTTGCTTTGTTTTCCACAGTTGTCATCATTCTGGTACTTGCAGAATACAATATCCATCCAGTGGCTTGGGACCTGTATGATTGTGATTACTTGTAATCTCTTGGGGAGCAAGTTCTGAGCATCACTTCCCAAAGAGATTTAATAATTATTAAATCTGCTGAGTTTCAAAGTAATTATACATTTATTTCTGAAATACACTGATAATGTGCAAAATAACATTTAAATGTTATTTAACATACAGGCTTGGCCCTGTATGTCTAAGGTTTTGTATTATACAACTCTAAATCCTCTTTAGTTGCTCGAGAGAAGCTAATCATGCCATTTTAAGTGGTTTATAAGTATGATTTGGCTAATTAGCCTGGCTTTAATCGAGTGGCTTCTTTCCTCAAAGGATAGTTAGACAAATGGAGACCAGTGTGGACCCTGGAGAGCAAACTTGAAAGGAGAGAAGCATATGGAGAGAGTCTGAGCATCAGTGCAAGATCAGGCTCTGTGTAAAGATGCTGAGATCAAACAAACTGGGCAGCAGTGCATACAGAACAGCTTTTCTTTGCTCTCTATTTAAGAGTTGCATATTTAAGTACATTTAATGGAGTTTCTGTTGTACATCATGCCTTGCATGGGAGGGAACATTCTCTCTACCCCCTTTGTGTATTGCCTTCTGGTGGTCTTTATTGTATTAAGAACTGCTCTTTCCTCACTGTGGTCCATGTATTTTGTTCAGTGTGTGGGCAGGGTGGCCAGTGGTGCTGCAGACCAAGCTTTTAGGGTTTTTATGTATGTGATTTTATATATATATGTTTACAAATGTAGAAATCCTTCCACATAGAAGACAGGGAAAGGTGTAGTACACACACACATAAAAATAAGCATCTAATTAAACAAGCATTTCGAGGAATATTTTCCCCGAGGCCCTGTGTGACTGCCCGCAGCAGCTGTGTAAGGACAGCAGAGGGAGCAAACAGCAAGCTCTGCCCTGAGCTGATGTGAGGACACAATTCCAAGCTGTTGGAATTATTATGTTTGAAAAGGACTTTTCACCTCCTGCCCTGTGGGAAGCAATGAACTGTTCTAATGCTTGTACATAGCTATTTGCAGGATTTTAACCTGTGCTGTATATGCAGAGGTAGTATGTGTTAACTTACAGAATTTTGTGCATTTTTTGTTTCTTCCTTTTTGTAGGAATGGGCCTTAACAAAGGACAAGTCAGTGAAACACATGGATTTGTGCCTTACTGTTGTGGACAGAGCTCCTGGTTCACTAATAAAGCTTCAGGGCTGTAGGGAAAATGACAGCAGACAGGTTAGTATGACATGATTGCACTCTGCAAATAGGGGAAAACAAGGATGGTGAATAAACAATGCACTGGTGATCATATCTTCTTTAAGCTCTACTTTTACTGTTGTTTGTGTGTGTGAAGCTAGGATTCATGATGTCATAAAGGCAGAATAAGCTTTATCCCAACAGGGGCCTTATGTGAATGTTTCACCCACTGATGTGTTTAGCTGCCACCTGTGTCTTCTGAAAAAGTTCATGTATTCCAGAATGTCTTTTTGAAAGGTCTCACTCAGTGAAGTTTGAATATTATGTATTCTGTGCCACAGAAGAATGTGGTTTGGCTTTCCTTCTTTTCAGTTATGGCCTGTTTATAGCATCACTAGACTCCTTAAATTCATTTTGATCAATGCAGCCTTGTAGCTTCATCTATTTCCCATGTCTGAGGAAAATCCCATTTGCAGAGTCATGCTATCTTTTTGTTCTAGTTGTAAAACAACTCCTTTTTTCTGCTGAGTCATCAGTTCTGATCATCTGCCAGCCTCCTTGCTTCTACGTCTCTGTTTTTGCAGACAGGTAACTGAAACACTGTTTATTGATGAAGGAAGGAAGGAATATTCTTGTCACTCTTCAGAGAATGAGACTAAGGAAGCAAGATTTTCTTTATAAGGTTTACAGGCTTAATATGATAGACATAAAAGAGAAACCACCCCTGCCCCTCCCCTTTTTTTTAATCCTCTATTTGGGATTTATTCTGTCCTTGACATCATCTTGGGCAAAGAACTTTTGACAGCCCAGATTGTTTGTCTTCTGCAGAACTGAAAGGTGTCTGACAAATTTCTGGATTTCTGTAAAGTTGTCTATAATGAATGTGCTTCTTGCTTCTCTGTGCTCAGTATCCTAGTGGTACTTGGATGGATTTTGATTCTCATTTTTTTCTTCAGACCAAAGGTGTCAGTGTTGGACAGTATTTGAGAAGTCCTGACCTAGAGGGGCATGTGTTGGTGTATTCTGTGTCTTGCAGAGTGTTTGCAGAAAAAACAGCTGTTTTGGCAAGGCTTGCCAGAACTTACATGCTCATACTCAAGAATCATCTAAACTGCTCCTATTATTGCAGTTTGTACAGCTTTCCAGGCACAAGCCAGGGAAGCTTATGAAGACTTCAAAGGACAGGATGTAGAATTCTTCCATTTCCTGCCTTTCCAGGTCAATAACTGTATTTTCTCTTCCAGAAATGGGAACAAATTGAAAGCAATTCTAAACTGAGGCACGTTGGCAGCAACCTCTGTCTAGACAGCCGAAATGCCAAAAATGGTGGTCTCACCGTAGAGATCTGCAATCCTTCTTTGTCACAGCAGTGGAAATTCACACTTAATCTGCAGCAGTAGAAGGACTTACAACCAGAATGCTGTTTCAACTGAAAAACATTGGGCAAAGTTTTGATTGAATTACTGATGTATTTCTTAAAACTTTCCACGGAACTTATATACCTCAGTATTCCACCTTTATCTGAAAGTAGAGTGCTGAAGCAGACACCAGGGATCCAGGGGACTCGGAGCACTGCAAAGATGTCACTGAGCATTACTTCACAGGAAGAAGGAATTGTGCTGCTGACTTCAACTGTTCCTTTCTGTCTTCAGCTATACTTGCACAGCAGATAATTAACTCTAGGAACAACTGACGTATTATAAACAAAAGGATCTGAAGAAATATCTGTGGGGAACATTGTGGGAGGGAGGGTGGGAAAAATTACTAGGAGAAGGTCATTTGAAAACTCCATTGGAATAGAAGTCATGGTTTGTCATTTCCAGAACCAGAAGTGTCATTTTGAAGTTGTTTTTTTTTCTCCTGTGTGTACTTGGTAATTTGAATATGAACTTTTCTATGATGGACTCTAAATATAAATATATGAAAGTATATATATTGTCAGCTCCCAATGATTTGTATCAGTTTTCATCATCCTATAATTTTCAACAAAGTGATTGACGTATGTATAACCAGAAATTGGATTGGAGTGCTAGGAGAGAGAAACTCTGAGGGTGCGGATTTTGTGCTGCTGGGTATGATGTCCGTGCTAACACTGGATGCTTTTGCTTTGCAAACTGGACCTACTTCTTAACACTTCACCCTTGCTGGAGATCATGAAACTCAGGAGGAGAAAGAAAATAGCAGAGGAAGTTGATGCATCTGCCCAGATGATTGCTTGGATTGTTTATTCCAGCTTGAGAATTCATCACCTGTGCTCTGGATAACGTTAAACCTGTACTTGATATTTGTGTTGATCATTTCTGTAGTACTTTGTCTTTAAAATATTTCTTCCTTTGTTACAAAGTTACATAAACTGCACAGAGCTTTTGTGCAGCTATGTTGGTTCAGCAGAGTTTTATTCTGGGCCCTAGTGAGGAAAAAATTGTCTCAAACTCCCCTTTTGAGTTATAGAAATAAGTTAGAATTGTAACACCACCGACAACAGCACAAGATCTGAATTTTAATTTGCAAGGATGAGCAGCTATGTAATATCTCTGAATTGCACTTGCTTAATTTATAGACCTACTACTGGGGAATTTTCTTCCATTTTGTTTCTTTAAATGTAGCTTCTGAATGCATTCAGGCTTGACTCTGGGAATCAGCCTGGATACCTGCATAGCCTATGTGTTTTTAACCATAGAACTTGTGCATTTTGCAGCTTCAGTCCAGCTGATGTCATTTTTATAAAACAATGCTGTCAAAGGTAACCCCAACTTTGACCTGTCCTTTCTTATGTTTGCATAGACTATATACTTTTTTATTAAAAGCAAATGCTTCAATGAGCTTTTAAAATGAAAAGGAAAGTAAATAAGTATTAATAAGTAAGACAGCATTGACAAAAATTAGTGCAGACGTGGTGGTTTTGGAAAGATGGTTTTTGGAAAAATATAAGGGTTGATCATAAGGAGATGAAAAAATATCTGCTGTACTGTAGTATGCTGGTACAGTCTCCCTCTTTCTTTGTCCTGGAAGTAGAGTAGTTCCTGATTTGTCATTTTTCCTTGGCTGTACTTCTGCATCGGGTATAGAGGTGGTACTCTCCTGGGCAAGGTGGCTTCAGTGTGCCCATACACAGATACCTTGTTTGTCTGAAGTGACAACCTGGAGGTACCTGCTTACCTTTGGGATGGGGCCCTTAAATCCAGTTCTACCCATCCATCATCATCTGACTTTTTAATGAATAATACTTTTTCTCTGCTTATCCACAATCCACTTTTTCCAAAACTTGCCTGTTTTAAAGGCCAGACAGTGGATAAACTATTTTCAGCTTTTAGTCTCTCCCTGTAGCCTTTTAACCTAGCTGAGAACTTGAACGTGTTTCATAAACATAGCAATAGATGCCTTCATGTTTTGGGAAACAAACGCTGAAATATGAGCTCAGCAGCAAACCAGTTGTTTGAGGCTTTGAAAAACAGAATTTAAAAGGAAGTTAGAAAACCCAACCACTCAGCTTCAACCGTGGAGGTATTCCATTCACAGTTTTGATCTGATTGAGGGTGGCACTAACTGAAATCAGCAGCTGCAACTCTGAATATTGACCTGCCTCATCTCTAAATCAGAATTGTTAGTAAAAAGAAATTTCAAGAAAAAACATATTCCATCACTTAAGTCTTTAATGACTACAACGTTCATAAAGTAGGAATATTTTTTCAGTAATTCCCCATGGATGTTGTGCATAGGGGTTTTAATATAGGAGCCGTATGCTTTTCTTGGAGACAACAGACAAGAAGGGGTATCCTTTTGTTATGTTTACATGACAGTGTGCCAAAGTTACTTACTGTGATTTTAGGGGTTTTTAATGCTGAAGAAATTCACCCATTTGAAAGATAAATTAAGAGCCCTTGAAGCAAATTGTGATGGAGTCTCCTGAGAACTTTTCTTACTGTCTTCAGAACAAGAATGGTGATACTGTTTATTTCGCAGATTTTCAAAACATAGTTTGGAAACTGTTTTTTTCAGTTGGTTTGAAAAGTCTGCTGTACAGAGCTTGTACTTGTTCATTTTATAGATGGAAACCATCCTTGAAAATTTGTTTAACTTAAATAAAGAAGAACGCTTTATAGATAAGTGTGTGCTGGTTAATAGAACTGAGTAAAGCCAGTAAAAGTCTGCCTGGAGCTTGTAGATTGAAGTAGTTTTCAGACACTTCATTTCACTTGGTTACCTCACAAAGTTCCTTTTGTATAAGCGGGTATATATGGGTGTATATTTGTATTTATGAAAAGAGATTGTTTGTGTTTAATACTATAATTTTGAGGAAATTGTCTTCTTTCAGAAGCTGTGTTACACTGAGGAGAGGGCTAATGCTGACTGTATAGTCACCAGAAAATAGACTGTCAAGGCATTGCCCCTCTAGGCCTGAGCTTCTAGAGATTCCTGCTGTGCCTCTCTTTGCTCCCAGCAATCCCTGTGCCAAGGCTGGTGCAGCTGCAGCTCTCAGCCCCTTGGGTGCTCATGGGCTCCTGTGGGTCTCCCTGCTCTCTTGGGCAGGGTGGGCCTTCAGGTGCCTGTGCTGCATGAGATGATCTATTGTAAATATTTAGACCAAAACCACTTTCTTTTATTTTTTATTAGAAGTTTTTTAGGGAGCAAATACTCTGCTGGTCTAGTTTAGAGAGTTTGCAAATGAACCTGCACCAGAACAGCTGGGGATGGAGCAAATTCCTTTCAGGAGCTGTGAAAGGAGAATTTTCCTGCTGCCATAAGAGGAAATGGGAATGCCAACAGGGCATAGCCTGGCATCCTCTTGGCAGAGCTGGGCTGTAAACTATGTCGGCTGGAGATGTGCTCCAAAAATCTCATCTGTGACCTGTGCAGCCTCAGAGATAGATGCCACAGGGCAGCTGCTGAAGCACATTGTTCTTTCCCACTCCACAGCATTCTGGGTTCTTTGCTCCTGAGCTAAGAAATTCAGCTTTGCAGTCAGCCCCAAGGGCAGGACCAGCCAGCAGAACCTGCAGAAGCATCTATAGGAAAGAATGAAACATTTCCACTCTTTTAATTGGACTGACTGACAGAGTTTTGCCTAGCAGCCTGTGGGAAAGGAGAAGTCATGGGTACAAACTTTCTCTGTGTAGCAGAAGTCAGTGACTTTCAAAGTCTAAATTAATTCAAAGAAATAGGTCTTTAATATTAATGGCTGGCAAAAATAAAAAGGCCTTGTCAAGCTGCAGTAAACAAAAGGAACAGCTTTCCATGTGCAGATTTTATCTGAGAATTCAAAGGAGGGTTCTCTTGTCTTAAATGCCCTTTAACACCTGGGAGCTGGCACGTGATACCTAAAAATAATTACAACAGCTTCTGGCAATAGAAGCTTTTAATGTAATCCAGTGTTAAATGTAGGAGTCTGTTATGTCTCTGCCTACAGTCTTGCATGTTTCCTGTGTGTACTGTTCTCAGTTCACTTCTTGCTGTAAGTAGCAGGACTGAATGAACCATCCAGCAAATTTTGCATTACTGCTGACCAGAACTCCCTTGTTGCCACATTACCTGAGTACATAGACCTGAAAAAAAAAAGTTTCCCATTCATCTTCTGGATATTCAGGTCATGCTTCTTAGCAATTTTTTATGTATGGGTTTACTCTGCTTGTCGCTGTGCATAAAAGCAGATGTCTTTTATAAGGAAACATTTAAGCTTTACTCTTTCTGGATTAAAAAAGGCATTTAAAATCCTGAATTTTCAAAAATATGCCTGTCTGTATTTGGAAAGGAAGCTGAATTTGGGAAGAGGTAAGAGGGCTGCAACCTGCTTGAGGTAAGGACTGTTGTCATGTTTGAAATGGATCCTATAGAGCATTACCCGGTTCCATTCTGGGGTATTACTGCCATAACTTCAGTTGTTTTAAGATGTTGAATTTTTGTACACAAATACCAACATCTACTTTGCCTTACTTAGGTTTATTTTAAATGTAGATGCTGTTTGAATTTAAGTGGCCCTGAGTGGCACACAGGCATCACCTGTGTCCTCCTTCAAGTCTGAAACACAGTGAATAATTTCATAGCAATAACTTCTTACAGAACACTCTAGCAAGAGGCTTGTTCCTCTACAGAATCATTTCAAGTGAATGAAGCCACTGAAAAAAACTCTGGGATAATAAGCCATGATTACAGAATGAGCACAAATGTCAGGGTTGCAGCTTTTGTTAGTCTGCACATTTTATTTACAGCTTAGTATCCAGTAGCTATTTTAAGATCTGCTAGTAATCAAGCTTAAAAATTGGGAATAAAGTCAGTCCACAGATGTTCTCTCTACAGCCCTCCAAGAGGTCTGAATGGGTGCAAAATTCCCTTTTGATTTGACTTGATTTCTTGCAGCATGGCAGTAAGTTGCTGCTCTGTATGCAGGAAGAGGGATCTGTTAGATTTCAAGTTCCTATTTCAAGTTCCTGTTTCTAGCAGGTGTTTTTAATCCAGGGATTTTTTGAAGTGTTTTTTAATTTAAAAGGATCTGGAAGTGGAAAATAGTTTTCTGTCAAACCTGTGCTAATTAAAGGTACCTCTGGTAATCTGGTAAAAATGATGTTAGAAAATTACTACCGAGGGTCTGTTGTGCTCTGGTAGTGTGATCAGCACCACTTGTGTACAATACCATTCCCAACTTTTGTGCCACCTCTCTCCCTGTCCAGCAGGTTGTTTTTGGAGTGAACAGGGTGGATTCCTGGTGGCAGATCCATGCTCTGCTGAGCCAGCCTATTTGTTGCTTCTGACAGGGAAAGGAATGCTGATCCTGCCTCTCCTCCCTTGGGATAGTGTTTCTGCCCATTCCATAAGACAATATAGGGAAGGCTGGTAAAAACAAACAAAAAAAAATCACCAACCCAAACATAGAAAGTGTTGTCACTTGGTCGCTGAAAGTCCTTTGATCTTGGCTTAACTAGACCATAAAAATCAAGCCTCATGTTTTTATAAGAGAGACTGAGGTGAGGGATGCTCTGGTTTGCCTTCCAGTTGAGATGTCTATTGTAATAATAATAATAACAACTTATGCCAAAGCAGTCTGACTGCTATATCTAATGCCAGCAGGATCTGTAGTATCAAGAGAGGAGGAAAAGGGGTGAGACAGAGAAAAATATTTTAAGTTTTGCATCAAGGTCATGATTTCAACACAAAGCCAGTGTTTGACAGGGAATTTCCTACCAGAAAGGGATATAACACTTTGGCCTAGAAATCCTGGAGAAAGAAAATGCTCCACCCTGTGTGCAGTTTGTGCTTTGTGTGACATGGAGCACACCAAACTGGTGTTAGGCTCTCTGCCAGCTGGTTTCAGAGCTGTATGAAGATGTTGCTCTTACTTTTCCTGTTGAATGAGTTATTTGAGAGAGGGGGGCATCTTTAGGTCACTGGTGAGGATCAGGGCTTCCCTCATAGGAGGAGTTTTAAAAGAAAATGACACACTCTCTTCTTGGTGTCTTGGTAGAAAAGATAAAAAGTGAAGCAGAATAGAAAGAGGTGCAAAGTGAGAGGGTGTGGAGAAGCAGATGCAGAACTGCAGCTTTGAGTGTATTTCAAAGTCAATAATTCATAGATTAAGGAAAAATGAGAGCAGGCTCCACAGCATCCATCAGCTGTAACATCTTCAACAGTGGTGTCTGTGCCAAGTGCTCAGCTTCTGTTTGGATGTGACCTCTGGCAAGGGCTCAGATGTAAAAGACCAGCTAAATTTTCAGAAGTTTTTTGAATGGATAGTTTTTAAAAATAAAATTCAGGAAGTTTAAACATCTTGAGAAACAGATGAATTTGAGAATTAGGAAATCTTTAGCTGATCTAATTCTCCTTTTGCCAGCTCTTCCAATGTAAGTTTGTTTTAATGAATAATTGCTTCCAGGCTGAATGTCTAGCTTCAACTGCCAGCCATTTCTCTGCTGATTATATTTAACTCCTTAAAATATTTTTCCATAGAATCAGAGCTTCTGGAATATGATTCTGTCATTTCTTTACTTTTGGCCTTATAGACTGAGCCCTTAAACTGGGTGAGAAGCAGGTTTTTTAGGTCACCCATTGCTACAGCTCTTCCCTGAGCTGTTCTCAAGGGAGATGGATGATGAGGGGTGAAGGTCCTCCTCTCAGTTCCAGAAAAATAGGATGGGACCCCTATGGTTGTTACTGGTGTAAGATTCCCACTGATGCTTCTCACTCACGTTGTTCTTGGGGCTTTATAAGAAAGAGAGCCAGGCAGTGCTCTGAATGATCCTGAGGGGTGCCACATCTTCCTTGGCTTCCAGCAAATCCAACATGGCAAGACAAATCAATATTGGGTCTGTAGCTGTTTATTCTTCTGGATGAAATTAGCAAGGAGAACACTGCTGGATGTCCATGAGCAGTGCTTGCAGGCAGCTGGTCAGAACTGGTGCCTTTGAGGGCCTGTCAGTTCACTCAGGGAACATCCCAAAAATTGGCTGACCACTTGGGAATGTCTGTGGTTCCCATTTTACAGAGCAGGATTAGGTGCTGGAGTGGATCAAAATATTTGCACGTCACACTGGTAAATCTTAAGAGGGGAAAATGGAATAAGAGAGTCAGACATAGCTCAGTTACAAGCCAAGTGGCACAGAGTAGATGCCAGGGGCCACTCCTTTCCCTGCTTAATCTGAAGTCCTTTATCAGCAAGCAGCAAGAATTGTCCCATTTTGATCTGGAAAGGCAGGGTGCCTGTACAAGAAGAGGTTAGATCATGAATAGTAAGGAGTATATGTATAGGGAGTTAACTCATGGCTGCTCTTCACAAGTAGTGAGTAAGAAGACAAAAAAAAAAAAAAAAAAAAAAAAAAAAAAAATTAAAAAGATGTTTCCAAGTATCAGGTTTAGTACAAATTACTCCATGGGTGTGACAGCCCTTTCAATAGAAACCAGAGCTGTAAAACATGCAAATGTATAAATGTGCCCTGGGAAATCTCTAAGCAAGAGTTTTATGGGAGCTCCAAGGGCAGGTGGAGGTAATACTATTTGGTTTTAATTCCATTCCTTTGGTCTTTCCTTCGGCAGTTGGTTACTGGGTTATTACATCCTTTGATCTGTGCTGGCTTACATTTTCCACCTGAAGTGTCCTGAGGCTGGACAAGCACATGAATGCACTGAGCACCTTTGCAGCACAGCAGTCAAGAACAGACAGTGCAGCACCAGGAATGTTCCAAGGGATTGTGCCAGGTGAGCATGGCCAGAAGGAGTGACCAAGCAGCTGATATTTAATGTGCTGGGTGGAGAATCCCATCTCCAGCTCTCATTTCAAATTACTTTTCTTGATACTTACACAATGGTGCCCTCAGCCTCTCACATAAAATGCAAAGATGTTTCTGGTTGATTTTTATATTAAAATAGAAAATGGCTGCAGACAGTTTTTAAATTTCAGACTTTCACATTGAGAAAATATGGGGAAGAAATGAGTCTGGAAAGGATTAGTAAATTCATTTTGTAGTTTATTGTGAATAGCAGTTTAAGTGCCTTTGGGGACCAAATTCCACATGATTTTAAGAATTTTATTCCTATCCAAAACTGCCACAGACAGAAGCCCACAGAATCGGCATTTTCAATAGTCTCTTCGGTAGAAGATGGCATCTTTGACATTCTGGTATCTTTTCAGTGCATAAGTCCCTAAGGACAGTCTTTGAGAGCTTCTGAAAAAAACAAGTTATATAGAGTTCTGAAAGCATGCCATGGGATTTGCAATTAGCCTGGATGCAAAGATCTTTGTGCTGCATTTGAATTTTGACCTTTATTAGCAGTGCCTGGGGAAAGGCTTGTATGAGCTTCTGGATATCCTCACCTGCAATAAAGGGGGTCCTGGTTCAAGGTGGGGCACCCTGGGCTCCATTGCTGGAGAAAATACGACAAAAAGAGCAGGTGACTTTTGCCCCTGGGAACCTCTGCTCTGTGGGACTGGTTGGAACCAGCCCTGCTGTTTTGTCTTGTGCCAGTACTACAGTACTGCTGTGATTCACTTTGTATGGATTTAACACTTCCTGGGAACAAAGCTGAAGATGTGCCCAGGCTGTGTGGAGCGGAGCTGAGCCTGGCAGGAGTGAGCAATTAATGCCCTTGTAGCAATGATTTTTCAGGAAGATTTAAGAAACCAAAACAACACAACAAGGAAAAGTATTCACTTATATAGATCTGGCTGAATAAAAAGTGATTTCATGAGGGACACAAAGGGTGAGCCCAAATCTATGTAAGTGGAAGGTGACCCTTTAGCCTGCTTGCTTCAGTTCTTTGCCTGAATACTTGCATTGGAGGAGGCATCACGTCAGCCTGGCTCCCTGTGCCCACACAGGGCTGGAACAGCCACAGTGTTCCTGCTCATGCTGTTGTGTGAAGAGCTCTGTTGTTGTGCTGGTGCTCTCTGGTGGGGCAGGGGAGGTTACCTGCCCCTCACTGTAAAGATTTTGGTGGGGGGAGTTGTCTATACAAAAGAGGCAGTCTGAGCCCAAGGTATTCCTGGACAAAATGCTTGTCTGTGCAGGATGGTTATTTCTGTATTCACCTATGCATCCCCCCCCAGTGCTGTTTTATCTGTGGGAAATGTCCTTCCCTTTCCCAGCAGATGGACTTGGCTTCCCTTGTGAATAGGATCAGAGTCGTGCATTCTGTTGGCAGCTCTGCTTTCTTTGACTGGGCGCCCTAGAGCACGAATTTCCTTAGGAAAGCCAGAGATGGCAGCAAGACAAGTTTTCTGCTGGTTTCCTTGTTCCAGTTTCCTCCTTTTGGCAGAAGAGAATTTGATTTTCTTTCTCACTATTATTATGGGCTGCAAAGAACAGCTCTTAAATTAGCCCCGAGGAGGTGGAAAGGTAGAGGAATCGCTGTGGGGAGTTTGGTCTGACGCATGTAATAAGAACAAGCTCTACCTGATTCGACTGATGAACCCTGTCATATGCACAGCCCTCTCCCCAGTTTGTTTGTGTTGTTTTAATTAACTTTTGGCAGCCATGCCAAATGCAACTCCTGCGCCTTTCCCCAACAACTGCTGCAATGTTACAGGGAAGTTCTTTTGGCCACAGCTTGGCGTGGGAGGCTTGGGTCCATCCATAAAGCCTCCTGTGAAACTCAAGGCCTGTGTGAAGGTGCCTAAATATCCCCCAATATTTATCCCTCAAATATTTGTCTTTATCCCCCTTTCCAAAAAAAAATATTCCTGGCTCTATCTTCTCCCAGCTGCTTTAAGGAGCTGAGTCCAACAGCTCTGCTGCTCTTGCCCCTGCTTTGGGACACTCGTGTACTGTTTAGCCAGAGAGGCTCCTGCTGGAAGGGCAGAGTTGGGCTCTTCAGCCATCCAGTGTGGGTGTGCAACCGTGGGGATTCAGATCTGCCATGTGTGACACTGGCCCTGTTACCAGAGCCTCTCAAGGCTCTGTCCCTCTCTAGGGGAGACTTCTTGTCAGCCCCAGGGACTGTGGAGCAGTTGCAGTGCTCCAGCCTGAGGGGATGGACACCCTGGTGCACCTTGCTGATGGGAAGTGGAGGGAAGGCAGCACACAAACCCCGTCAGTGCCCTGCAGCATTGCTGGGTAAAGTAGGATTTAGGACACCTGCCTAGGGAGCAGTTTGTTCCTGCCTCTGTCACACAGGCCTGAGGTGCTGACAGGAGAGAAGGGCAACTTTTGAACCCAAAGTATAAATTCCCTTGACTTCAGATAAGGTGTTATGGTTTGCTTTCAGTGAGGGAAGGGAGCTTTGCAACCACACATTTTTACAGAAATCTGGCCTAAGAAGGTGGAGCTGCTCATACATTGCTGGGTGCTTCAGCCTTTGCATAGAGCCCCAGAGAACAGCAGCCACATCAAATCTCATCCACTGCTGATTTTCATTATCCACATGAAAAACTGGGTTAAGCTACCTCAGGCAAAAAGAAATCCTGCAGGCTACTGCGAGGCTGTCTTTGCTAGAGAGGCTCTGTCAGCTGGGAAAGGGCACTGCTTTTGTGCAACCATGAACCTGGCCATGCTATAAATAGCTCCTCCTTGTTCGAAAAGGAACAGAGGAAATTCTTTATCACTCTCTGTTGTAGTTTTCTCCCCTCAGGTAGCATAAAAGCCATTTGGTTATTTGCAGCACAGAAGCAGAGCTGGTTGGCAGCAGGGGCCACAAAACCAGTGAGACAACAGGTGAGCACACGGGGAGAAGGGTAGGGTCTGGCATGTCTGGTGGTTAAACCTGATACACAGGCTGGGTCCCACCCACAGAGCTGCAGGACAGCGTTTCCAGCTCCATGGGCTTTGGGCTGTGGCAGGGCAGCTCCCTTGCAGCTGGGTTGTGTTTGGTATCTCCCTTGCTCAGAGGGAGCCTGGTCATCACCCCTGCAGGCTGCTCTTTGGGGAAGCAATCAGGGAAGTCCCTCCTTGTGCCTGCAAGCTGTTCATGATCTGTGATTTACCACTGGCCTGCTGAACCACCACTCTATATTGAAATTTGGTGGTGATGCTATTGGAAAAATCACGAGAAACAGATCATATATGCTGGCCTGTGGGAAAAAGTTCCTGAATTTGTTTTGCTTATCACATGAGCAACAGAAAGCAGTTGCTAACAGCCACTGGGTCCACTTGAATGTCTGTGCTTGGCGTGTGTTTGTGTGTACTTGCTCCAGGCCAGGGGGGCTTCTTTTTGTTCAAAAAAGCAGCTTCTAAATCACTGTAGTGTACCATGTCTTGAAACTGGCTGCTGTCACCTCAGGCAAGTGAATTTTGCTGTGTGTGGATGATTGGTTTAAACTGTCTATGGCCAGTTTGTTGCACTGTCAAGAAAGGGCCACAGATGTTTAACAGCTGGTCTGAGTGCTACTGAAGTACCTTTCAGATACTCCAGGGTCACACATCTCAAGCTCCTGGCTGCAGTAGCAGGTGTTCTTCATTAAAGGCCCAAGTATTTCTTCTATTTTAGGAAGTTTATTAAACCTGACTTGCAGTATTTAATAGCACTACTTGCTCAGCTTGGCTGCAAACTGTGGGTGATCATCCGTGACCAATTTAGTAAATACTTAACATTACCTGGTGTCTGAAAAGACAAACTGTGGAACTCTGCAGTGGCACTTTGAAATTGCTTTGATATTTTGAATTTTTTTTTTTTAAACTGAACAGAGCAAGGCCGTACCTGTTCAATATGAATTACAGGACAGAAGTGAAAAAAACCAGTGATTATCTGAACACAGAAAGGCTGTGCTGATGTTATGCTGAGCTACTTGTTGGGATGTCTCTCTTCCACCCAGTATCAGAAGTAGCTGTGGGTTTTAGGTGGTGCTGAGTTGTTGGGACAGTAATGGAGAGGACTGAAAGATGAATTGGGATGTCAAGGAGAAGAACAGCACACATACTCTGGAGGAACACCAGCAGGTGCAGAATTACATTTTTCTTTGCAAGTGTTATATGGGGTCTTTCCTCTGTGGCAGGGTGCAAATAGAATTGCTTATGCTTGGAGACCAACTTTTCCAGTCCATATGTCCAAGATACAACTATGTCCATTAATGCATATGTTTGTCTTTATCACCAACAGTTTCAATCTGAAAACACTGGGATACTGATAGACTAGTACAATGAACTTTTCCAGTTCCTCAGAGTGATTTGCAATTTATTCTGGCATGGCAGCCTGCAGATGCTAGTCTTATTCACAGCATAAATGCTCCCTGCTTTCCCTCAAACCTTTCCATTTTTGGGGGATTATTATTTGGCATTGTTGTGGCTGACCGTTTCTAAATTTTGTGTGTGTCCAGGAGAGATGGAAGAGGCTTGCTTTGCTGTTCTCCCAAAGGGTCTGAGACAATATTGCCATCTTAAATCCTGCCTTGTTGCCCTTGGGGAGTCTGAATCTGGCAGGAGGAATATCTAACATTTCTTTTAAGGTTGCAGTCCAGCCCTGAGTCATAGCAGTAGAAAAAAGAGCATATTTTGGCTGGCTTCACCTCGGTGTTCACACTCTAGTTGGTACCAGCTGCCTCCAGGCCAGTGCAGGGCAATGGCTGCGTTCTGGGAGGTGAGTCCTTCTGCTTAGGGGAGCTGATTCTCATCCAAGTTTGCGGATTTCCGGCTCCCCATGAATCTGAGAACCTCCCTTGCTGCTGCTCTTGATTCTTTGATGAAGGCTGGACTGCAGATTCTCAGGCAAAACCTGTGACAGGAAATACAATCTGCAAAAAAAGCCCTGGTGAAATACACAAATCCCATTTCCCATGCCAGTATCGCTGGTGCAGGTGTTCCTGAAGAATCCTGTCCAAGTCCTCACCTGGGGAAGGGGGAATATCAGAGAAGTGAGAGAGGATGCTGGCTTCTCAATTCCCATCACCTTTTGTGTATTGATTTCTTAAACTCTCATTCCCAAAGACAAAACTGTGACTGTGCTGCAATCTAAGGGAAGTGCCACACAGAGACCATCTCTGAAGAGAGAGAAGATGGCTCTGCTTTGCAGGGGTCTGATGAGATACCATTCATCACTGTCTGTAAAGTGCTTTTTCAAATTTCAGGTGAGGGTGCTTTAGGAGAGTCTGTGCTTCAACTCGGGGACAGCTGGGGTGTCCTTCTCTGCAGTGTCTGTGAGGTGACATTTTTATTCTCTCTGTTCCTCTCTGGGGACAGAGGGACAAGTGGAATAGGATATTAGAAAACACTGCAAAAGGGAATGTTAACTTTGGCTTAATTAATAAAGACCATGTTGTTGGAATTAATTGCAAATTCTCCTGAGAATAATTTCACGGGAGATTGAGTTACTGCAGGCAGGTCTGGCCTGATCTGAATGGATGGCAATGTTGTAAATGACAGCTCCAAGGTAATCCATGTGTCTGTGTCAATCAGATCCTGGGTTTCATAATTTCATAAATTAAATTCCTTCTTTTATTCAATTAGTGTGTTAAAGATGACCTGCCCTGCTTATTGTACCTCTGATGGTGTGTCCTGACCAGACACAGCATTAGCTCTGGTCACGGCACATCCAGGGAACAAAGTGCTGAGCTGCTGGGGGTGACTCTCCAGCCACGACAGGGAACATGGAGAAAGTCTCATTTGGTTATTACACAGCTGCACATCTCATCTGGTGTGTAGCTGGTCTCGCTGCAGGGGCTTGTAATCCTCTCCTTGGGTCCCTCCTGCCGTGTGTGCCTATGGAGCGATGTAGGGAACAGCCACCTGTGCGTGGCTGTTCCCTACATCGGGGGAGCTCTGCCCTGAGCTAGGGCGTGGCCATGCCGATCCAACACCCTTGATGATTCACCTACATGTTTCCAGCCTCTGCTCATCCTTTGGGATGAACCAGCCTCCACTCTGAGCTGCAGGCACATACTGTGGTTTGCTCACTTCTGGAGCATGGATGTGATATCTCAGAGCAAACCCCCATTTCCTCCCCTGCTGCTCAGCAGTGCCTGTTGTGGTGCAAAAAACACACAGCAAAGGAGAATAGGAGTTTGTTTCCTGTGTGAAGGAAGGGGCCAGACTGGCTTACAGACCAGCATTAAGGGCTGCCAATACAGCTCCTTACATGTTGAAAAGATTACTGAGATATTGGCTGTGTTGGACAGCCAGAATCTCTTTCTCCCCATTTTGTGATACTAAGCAACTTCCAGAAAACAGTCCCCTCCGAGGGACTGGGTCCATAAAGATATCAAACAGATCAAGGCGTTTGTTGGTGGTTGCTTCTGTTAATGTTTTGTTTTCCCTGGGATTCTGGCTTTTTCTTAGCACAGCTAAGGTGCAAACTAAATTCCTTCACATGGAAAACACAAGATGCTATGAAGAAACACCCTGTGCAAATCAGAGATGGCAGCCCGACAGACCCTGGCCAGAGGTCAGTGTTGAGGCACACTCACACACCTGGAGATGCTGGGCACCCTGGTCCCAGTGAGCCCTTGCAGCCACGGGGAAATGAGAGACACAGCCCAAGGCATGGGGCACATCTTTACTGTGATTGTTTTGGCAAAGACCAACTGTAACCCCACTCGTGTTCTCCTGCAAGGCTTCTGCTACTCTGGTGGAATAAGGTTTAAACCAGGTCCTAGCAACTTGCTGACTTGGAGCTGTGAAACAGCAGCCATCTGCAGACCACACATGTCTGGTTTTGCCTGAAAATGCCTCTCATTTGGTGTGCAGGTCATGGTAGTGCAGACAATGCTCGCCAGGAAGAGCCAGAGCACTGAGGACAAAGGGCTGATTCTGTTCAGCAAGATATTTGAGAGCTGGGACAGCTCTCCCTCTCCCTGTGTCCACCCTGCTCTGCCCTCAGGTGGCTGGGAAGCATTCCTGTCAGGCTGAGACGGCAAGGGGGGGACAGCGGTCCACTTCCTATGCCTGTGTGCAGACTACACTGAAAGGCTTTTAAAGTCAGTTTTCTAAGGAAAATGCCTCTATCCCCAATGGCTGGCTAAAGATGGTAGGTTTATGATTGTAATGGTCTTAGAGTGTGAACCTGTAACTTATCTTGCAGTATATTCTCTACATCCTTCCACTTATGCACCCAGAGCACGACCAAGCATCTTCCCCACCTATTTCAGAAAAGAACGAGACAGGAAAAACAACGGGTAATATATCTGACTGTATTTCAAAGTTGTTGATTGTAAACAAACTTTGTTGAAGAAATAAAATCACATGACAAGATATCAGAGTGATACTATAAATCCATTTTGTTATTGTTGCCACACTTCACATTTTTGGAACTCGGAATTCAGCTTATGGTGTACAAAACTTGTAAAAATTTATTGCAAGCGTGCCTTTGTGTAGAACAAAACTGGTGTCACAAAAGTAGTTCCCTGTCCCATGCAGAAACACAGTTGTGTGTCTCTTACAGTGAAGAGGTCACACACCTGCATTTCCTGAAAGACTTGGCTGTTATAAAATTGCTTTGAGAAGATTTTTAAAAAGAAAATGAAAAAAAAAAAAAAAAGTAATTTGCAGTGTATACTTTACCTCTGTAATTTATGCTTTCAACAGAAATCTTTAGAATTATAAAGAATATGGAACGCTGCAACAGAACTGCAGTTGCTGATGTTGTGAGCACAGCCCAGTGGTTTTGAAAGCACTCAGCCAGCTAAGGCCCAGCTTGCATTTGGAACTGTCACTGCATTTGATGGAATGTAAGTTGCACACATTGAAAAATAAATGAAAACAGAATGGCAAGGGGGAGACTCCTTCTCTGGAATCCCCATTGTTCCTGTTTCTACTGTGGTGCTTCCACAGTCTGTAGCTTCCATGCTGTGCTGACATGCAGCAGTGCTGTGACTCCAAGGCTGATGACTACTGAACATAGGTAGTCTAAGGAAGGGCATGGAGTGAGGCCAGGGATGTAGCTAAAGCAGGGTTTGTGTTACTAACTCAGCTGTGCAGACTGGTTATGTTAAACATCAGCCTTTTCTTTTAATTCAAAGGCAGCAAGAGAGGGGGGTATACATGCTGGAATGATGGGAGTTAGAAGGGATCACCTGGCTCCTCTCCCTCCACGTGCTCATCCTCTGAACTTTCCTCTGCCTTCTCAAACCGACTGTTTCCCTTGAACTCCTCCTTGTGTCAGACCATGCTGATTAGCCTCACCTTTACAGGATCAGATTAATCACTGGCATAAACCTGAGTTTTATCTCTGATATCAACCCCAGACCAAGAGATCAAGCTATTTTTTTTTTTTATTTCAGTACTGAAATGCCAGGCAAATATTTGGTTTATATCTAGAAGAAAAATCCAGGTTGCAAAGTAAGTCCGAGAGACCTGCAAACTGTTTTCCATCAAATGAGCAACTATGTTTCATAGAGACATGCAAATTGTTCAGCAGTCACATTTTGCAAATGCCTAGACACAGATTACTTGAGAACAAGAGCACAAAGTTACTTTGACACAAGTGGGTTGGGGTTCTGGACGGCTGAACCTAGTGCACTGTGCTAGACTTTTCAATTTCTAGCCTTTTTGGGGGGAAGTAGTGGAAATAGATCAAAATGCTCTGAAGGCCAGAGCACACTGTAAATACTTGTAGTGGGAAAGCATTTGCTGGAGTGTTATTTTAGAAACAGTTACCAGGGCTGGGAGAAAACTGCATAGGCCTGTCATTTTTCCTTTCCTAGAAAAACTTCTGAGACCAGCTTGACTATAAAGTCTGTTTGTCCAAGGACCTTGGAGTGCAAATTGTGATCTTGAGTCTCCCCAGCTTTTTTCCCCAGTCAGGTCCTGAACATCATGGTCCTACAGCACAGCATGACAGTCCTCTCCAACTGGGTTCCTCACCCAGGGCCCCAGGCATCCAAGATTGTTCAAGTACAGCAAATGATGCTTTCATGGGTAAGGTTTTTGCACTACACATCACATGGACCACCTTGACATTCAGTACAAGCAGTTATTACTTCAAAAGAGTGATATAAAAGGGATTTACCACTTAAGGCCTTTTCGTGATACCTAACAGCTGTTCACCAAACCCATCAGAGTGAAAGGGCTTCAAAAACCAAAGCAAAACACAAAGAAAATCCCCAGACCCTGTCAAAGGTCTCTCTATGACAGCAATGCAGAGCTGAGGAATATTACAGCCATTCCACTTGGAGCAGTGGGTGTAGTGCTGCTGAAACCTCTCTGGGGTCCATCCAAACCTGCTGGGCAGCACTAATGGGGCAAAGCAGTCAACACCTTCACAGTGATTGCAATCAGAAGAGCCTGCAGAAACAATACCCTGTTTCATCTGAGAGCTGCAAAATAGCAGAAAGAACCAGTAAAGCAATGCTACAAAAGTAAACTGAAGGGCCAGCTCTGTGTTGTCAACTCTTCCAGACTGACCAAGAACCTGCAGGATGCTTTGGATGTGTTCTAAATGCAAGGAATGAGGGAAGCACAGGAAAGTGTGGGACACGAAGCTTCTCCAGTGCTAGATTTCCAGAGAGATGAAGCTGTCACTCAAAAGAAGAGGAAGAGATCCTTTTTACAAAGCACAGCTGTTCTCAACTGTTTCCCAGCAGTGAGGTGATGATACAGAAGTGCTTCCAGTGATGCTTCTGGAAACAAAGGTAAGTTTAGGAAGAACTGCAACATGAATGAATATATATCAAGTAACACTGATGACAGGCTTGCTTTTGAGTAGATGATGCGATGTGTTGGTGCAAGTATCCTAGTTAACAGCAGGCCAAATATATACCTGTTTTGAGCTTAGATTTCCTTACCCTTGTGAAACTGTGAACAGGCCTTTGACACTTAAATGTTTTTCTCAGCCAGACTGAGATGAGCTCGTTTTACTAAAAACCAATCCCAGCATGAAGAAAATGCCATGGCAAACTCCATAATAAAGGATGGAAGACTTCATATTCCATCTAAGCCTCAGTGACTTTTCTCAACTCAGTAATTATTTGTCTGAATTTCACACTGTTTACCGGACTATTGCAGAGCTTCAGATTTTCAATTTCTCTCTTCTAAGTTCCTCTAGGCTTGGTGGCATCCTACATTTTATCAAATTTTCTCTTATCTTTAGTGCAATTTGGTTTTAACTCGTGCCAGCCTGTATGAAGGAATCTGTGCTAAGTCCCACAGCCCTTACTTAGGGGGAAACGATATTTGGCATGCTTTCATTTCTAGTTTGGAAAAGTGCTTTTGAACAAGAACCAAGTCACTGAAAACACAGAACATGGCATTAATCAGCAGGAGTGCAAACTCCACTTTACAGTGTCATCACCCCCCTTATCTGTGCTGTGCCTTGGTGTCTGGTAGGAAAGAAGAAGCTTTGATAAGCTAATGATGTCTCACGAGTGCTGAGGTTGTTACAGCACTTGGCAATCCTTGCTTGGAAAGTACCAGAAGTACACAGAATTATCAGAGCAGCATAATCCCCCCTCATCAGTGGAATCAGCTCTAGCACGAGGGGACTAAGGCGTGGAAGAATGAGATACTGGAGGCTTCTTTCATTACTTTCCCGCTCAAGACAGAGTTTTAAATAACTGTTAGAAAGTAGTATCTTCAGGAAAAAAAAAGCCACAGAAATATAGCTGGAGGTAAAGAACAGGAACACTGTTTTTGAGTTGGTAAATTCAATTTTCTCTAGGACTTACCTGAAGAAAACAAAGTTGTACTTCTATACATTATGATTCCTAGACTACTTGTACATATGAAGGGTTGGGGATAGAGAATAGAAAACAGAAAATGAAGATGAGAGTTCTTTAAATTGTGCCCTATTGTCAAGTGTACAGATGGGCTGAAGTAAAAAGTGGCAGAATTCCTGCAAGCCCTTGAAGAATTTTTCAACTGAGACAACAGTGGAAACCACTTCCCAGTGGCTTCTAAGCTCTGGCAAGTGTGGTATTACACACTGGGAAAAGAAATGTTTGCCAAGAATGGATCGTGGCACGACAGACATTTCCTGAAAGTACTGTGCATAGATGGTGGTTGGTATGTCTTACTGACAGTCTTGGTTCTTTGTAACAAAGTTTGCATACCATGAACAAGTAATTACCAGTTTTTAGAAGTACATGTCAGTGAAAATTCGATTCAGCAGGAGAGAAAGGAGCTGTGCTGTGCTCCCTTCACTACTTCAGCATCAAACTTCTTTTTTGTTTTCCTGAAAAAGTTTAGAGACAGTGCTCTGTGACCTGGTTGGCATTTTGACTGCATTTTACCTACTGCAGAGTTCTCAGATCTCTTATGCAGATTGTCTTAAGGCTACAAACAACCCAAACTATCATTTCACAAGCTATGGCACAATTACACACACACACACTATAACGAGCATCCGTGCACTACTTTGAGACTTTTTTCCCCGCTTTAATTAGGGAGAAGCTTTAATGTTACAAGCAGGTGGGGAACCAAATCTGAGTAAGCCAGTTTGCAGTAAAGGAAATAATCCTACACAGGCTGAGCTGCAGTTGACAAACTTTAGCCTTTAAAAAATTATCCTGTATCTTCCTTAATTACTTTGCCTTGGTTGTGGTAACAGAAAAAGTGCAAGATGCTTTTTCAACAAGGAGAAATCTTAACTTTCCCCAGCCCTCTCCACTTCCAGTCAATAAAAGGAAAAGATGAGGGGGAAGAGTCAGCTGTAGATATAGACTACACTTTGGTGGCTTTTGCTTGTTGGCTTCGAGAGCCAAAATTCAGGCATTTTGTACATACAAATATATATAAATATTTTTGCTTACTTATGGAACGTTTGTGCATGATAAGAACAACAGTTCAAAATGATGAGGGATGGTTAAGGCTAAGAAAATGAAATTCATTGCAAAGCTATAATTTTGTCTTCATTTTTCTCCTTTACAAAGGAGACTAAAGCATCTTCCCTGTAATAGTCAGCCACTGTGTAATCCCCCGTCAATACCAATTCTAGGGAAAACTACTCAGGACCCAGTCCCTGAGGCTAAAAGCTAGGATCTCATGATCTGAGCTCAAGTAATCCACATAATTAACTGCATACATTGGTGAAAATTAAATATTCTGAGGCCTAAGGCCTACTAAAAAAGAAAAGGCATTTTCTGTATGGGATGGCCTAGATCCAGGCCTTTAAGCATACATAATTATGTAACAATGGGCCGAGGGCTCCAGATTTATCCCAGGGGCCTACAACATAGCTGGAGAGTGGTCTGCCTACTCCTCTGAAATGCCAAGTGGCTCCAAGATGGTCTTGGAAACCATCCCATGTCTGCTGGGGGCAAGGGTATCCTGCACATACCCCAGCATGGCATGGGAGTATAGGGAAGCAGCTACTGTTCATTTAAGCCATGCCATCAGCAAAGTTCCAGCCAAACTTTTTCTTACTGCCCCAGTTTTAGCTACCATATAAATTTATGGGATATAATGAGCTAGTAGTTACACTTCCTGATCCAATATAGGCTGGCATTGTCTGAAGCAGGGAGCAATAAGAACACTCTATGAAATTTCCTGAAAAAAAAGAAAACTGTAGGTTTATATTGCTGAACATTTATTTTTCATGCTTCAGGCTAGCTGCTGTCTCCCTTTGAATACTTACAAGACTGACAAGAACCAGCTATCAAACACGCTCAGTCTGAAGAGGGGTGGTCTCAGTTCTCTGCAGGGCCAAGAAATTTGGAACTCATCCTTGGTCTCCTGTGCAGCTTGGCACTGTCAAGGGCTAGAGTGGTACAAACCCACCCCTTTCTTTTGTGGTTAGGAGGCCTCAGTGCACAAAGCTTTGTCCTTTCTCCCACGTTTCCTGGGAGGAGACCTTGTGGACTAAACAGTGAAAAGGATGCTTAGGAGTCCCGCTGCTGTTCAGTGTGCAGCTGGCAGGCAGAGCAGGATGTGTGGGACAGGCTCCAGGCTGTAGCACATGTAGAACCACCATGGAGTTGGCCATCCCCTTCTCTCCTTGCAACCAGGTGAGATCTGCCTCTAGGTCTATGCCAAACAGTAAGACTTTGGTGGAAACAGAAAGGTGTCAGTGCAAGGATACTCCATGGGCTAGTCATTCATTTACTAACCTCTGCTGGATTCTTCTGCTGTTATTATTTACATGCTATGCATTTGCACGTCACAGAATGATGAAATCTGAGGAGTTTCCAAACTTACATTGGTTCTCCTCTATTGCCTCTGGTCAGATAGATACATGTAACCTGGTAAGATTTACACTCATAAATCAATCATTCACTCCATTCCTCTTGAATCAGCTTGAGTCATTCTTTGGGAGTAAAACTTTACAAGCTTGAGGTCCTCTAATCAACATGGTTTTCTGCCCTGTAAGTTAATGTAATTCTGGTTTTGCCCATCACTGCTAACCTTCAGAATACAGAGTTCTTTGAGGATTGAGTTGTGGACTGAAATCAATAAAGTGTAGAGGGCAGGGTGGTACTTCCTCTCAGTATTGATTCCCTCGTTTCAATCATACCTCTCTCTCTCTTGGCATTGTTTTCCAGTGGCTTTCAGATTCCATGAGCACCAAAACATGGCCTTGGCCACCAGCTCACAATGATGCTTGTCCTCTACAGTGTCACTCAGAACAGAAGAACTCTTTGGGCTTGCTCTGTTTTAGCAAGGTTTAATGTTGGTTGCAATTGGACTTCCTTTTCTAAGACACAATGCTACGTTATTTTGCTAAACATGTAATCTGCTTAATTACAACTACTGTAACAAGCCCTGAACGCTACCAAAAAGAATTCCTACAAAACACCCCACAGTGATAATGGGAAACACTTGGCTATTAGTGACTTTTTTTTTCTGCCAACTGCGTGCCAAACAAAGTTCTAAAGTGGACCAAAAATGTCTTGACAGTTACCAAAGAAAAAGCAAGAAATTTTTGTTCTTAAAACTTTAACAGTCCATTACATTAGCTTTTTAAGCAACATTTAAGATACAGTTGAAATCAAGAAAAAATATGGTTGATATATTTTGATTTCTCACCTGTACACTGACCGTGGCAGTTAAGATGTGAGGCAGTATTACTTACTGGTTTACTCACTGTTAATACAGTATTAATCACTGTTTGTGTATAAAATGTTTCATCCTGGTTAAAAAAAGAAAACCAGCGTAATGTATTTGTCATTTTAAATTCACTAACGTACTTGTTTCTCCTAATTTTCCTGTGTTCTAACTGGGATCAAATTGTCTTATGTTACATTAATAAAAACAAAGGAGGAAAAAAAACCCACAGAAAGAAAAAATCATGAGTGGTCCTCAGTTCCTGGCTGCCTGCCTGTGAAGGTGGTGTTTGTCAGGATGCCTGCTGCGTGTTCCCGTGCTGGGCTGCTCCGCCCGTCCAACGGGAGGACAGCGGTGACGCCTCCCGGGCTGGCAGCCACGCTCAGCTACAGCCACGGTGCAGCCTCACGGGCTTCTCCTGGAATTTAGTAACTCCAAGGAAGGTGCAGTTTCCTGTAATACCCGTCTAGGACTGCTGAGCTGTGCCAGCTTCTGACAAACTCTTGGCCTAAAAGGAACTTTACAAGATGACCCTGTTCAACAAATAGCATTGAGATGATGGCTAATTTAAGTCTGTTTTGGGTGTACAGATTCCCACAGGGCATTCACATATGCAATTTTGTGTCGGCTTTTCCAGTGGCGCTTTCTGCACGACATGTTTACATCCAGCTGATACGAGGAACAAAGTTTGCACCTCTCCAGTGGTATCACTTGGCATTTTTGGATGACAGAACTGGTGGTGTCACAAGTTCCTTGCTTTGCCGCTCCAGGTGTGGTATCTTCTGCTTTCCCTCCAGCCCCTGCCTACACCACCAAGAGCAAAGCATCAATGGGTGGGTGAGGTGTCCTCCAAGCCCAGGAGCTCCTTTACAAGTCTTTCACCAAACTGTGCACGGCTGTACCTCGTCACGTGGTAGGCCTCTGACATTTTGTAGAGGATGTAGGCATTATTTATAGCGATGCTGATGGCAAACCAGAATACTTGTTGCCAGGTCTTGTTTGGTTTGTGAGAAATGAAATACCTAAAAGTCAAGAAAGGAGGGAAAAACACTGTTCAGCCAATTGCAACAATTGCAGATGGGATGCAAGAAATCACCCCAGACAAAGATCTTGCAGTCCCAAAGGAGAAGCAGACATGGGACTTAATACCTGGTTCAAGTATTATTGAAAGAAGTTTTGTACAACGTACTTGACAGTCATTTACAGCAAATTTGCACCATTTTGGAGATTTCTGATAGTGTCTAAAAGAACAGACCTCCTTGCTCCCAGAAGCAAACTTCAGCAATACTTTCACCTCTGTATCATTCCATGTAAATATGAGTACTGATAAACATTCCTTGAGCTCACCCATGACAAATATCCTTGTGACAGGAGATGTAGGTCTGAATCCCTTCAATGTGCAACTAAAAAAAAAGCCTCAGTCACATTACATTACAGTTTTAGGAAGCTTGCTGCTGCTTCTCCTCATGTTTACTGTGAGCAAAGAATGATTGCTGCTGCTGTCAATAGTAGGTGGGAGGATGTGGGGGTAGAGCGAGAGCGTACACTGCTGGTAGGTGGACCACAAGGCAGATAGGAAGGACTGAAATCTTTATATTTAGGTTCTGACTAATTCTAGGACTACCAGAATATTCTCTCTTCAGTCATAAGATTTCCCATTCTCCCGTTTTCCTACTTTCATTTTTTTAGTAACCACTTAAAACTTCTACCCCAGCTCTTTTCCACTTTGATTTCCTCAGATCAGATCCCAACATCATTCTCTAGTGCCTACCTCCTCCTCTTTCATATATTCTACTGAATTCTTACTGCCTTGCCCAGAAATGGCTAAAAAAATCTGTTCTGCTTTTTCTCTCTTCTCAATTTCTAGTTCCTGAGATCTTCTGCACCTCGTTGCTATTCCCACAGCCAAGCTTCACTGCTGCTATTCTTACTCATTTCTGTTCCTCCCTGCTACATTAAGAGCTAACACTGAGGACACAAACTGGAAATCAGGAGCCAAAAGTTCTACATTCTGCCCTCTCAGCTTTTCATACATAACTGAATGTCTTTTTTCTTCTGGCTACAGGTGATGCAAGTATCACCAGGAGAGACTATCAACAAAACACCAGCTGCTGCTAGAGGTGGAGAGCTGAGCTAGCCTCAGAGACTTGTGGGGCTGACAGACCCTTGTCAAAGTCTCAGTCTGTTGGCTCATCTTCCCATTGCTTCTTAAAAGTTATTTGTAAGATGCAAAGGACCTGTGTCTCAGGTACAAAAAAAAAATCTTTTTTTTTTTCCTTTTTTTTTTTGACTGATGGATGTGGAGATAGAGCCAAACCAATAGAAGCAATGCAATTCTTCCTTTGTGCAGAGCCAGCATCTGATCTTTGATTTTAACAGAAGTTCTGTCAGAGACTCAGTGAAAGCAGCATTGAGCCCTCATATGCAGCTCAACATGAACAATTCAAACCTGGCAGGAACAGAGAAGGTATGAAAGAAGCACATACAAACATGCACATCTTACTTGCTGTACAATCTTACTTACTTGCTGTATTTATCATCATATTTGCAGATATAGCTAAGGTGAGCAGCAAAGGCTTCAACTGCCAGTGGGCATGGGATTTCTCCACTTTTTCTCTTAATTATAACTCCTGCATCAATTAGAAACATAACAGTTTTAAATTGACATTGTCATTCTAGCAATTGAAAAATATGTTTTCTAGATATGGCTTATAAAATAAACATTATTGACAGTTTTCCTCCTAAAGCTGGAAAATTATCTGTAACAGAGATGGTAATTTGATTTATTTTCCCACACGTAGTACATTGAGCAAGTGGAAGGGGGAAAAGAGGGATCATTTTTCAGTTGGAGCTGAAAATATATTAGACACAAACATCTTTGCCATACATTTAAAGGAACCCACACACTGCTGTAGTCCCACAGTAGCCCCCTACAGACAGTATTAGTCTCTCCTGTTTTGGGTCACAAGAAGTTGTTGGTCACCTCTAGAGCAGTGACTTGCTGTTACATGCTTTGAATTTCAGAGGTCCCAAAATAGTCCCTTGAAATTAAATCCTTTGCTTATCTCCACCCATGGGGGCCAAGAGCAACATTACCTTCTCTTACTGGGTGCCAATTGACACAGAGAAGAAAATTCAGTAAGAAGGAGCCAGCTGGCTGAATTCAGTGAAGATAGAAGTGAAGCTGGTGGGTGACTGCAGTCTCTTTGAAATGAAAAGCAGCCTGGTTCCTGCTGTGGGGAGCCAGTGCTCAGAAGTACCCATAGGTTGCTCACTGGAGCTGAGCACACGTTTCTCTGCCTGCAAGTGCTGCTTCCTGTCCTGCCTGGTCAGCTGGCTTGGTAATTCAGCTCATCATGGGGGATGGCCATCCTGCCTACTGCAGAAATCTGTGGAAAGCCAACAGGCACCACCCTGCAGCCTTCTACCAAGCACTCTTTGCACAGACAGGTGCTAGAATAGGTTACTCCAGAAACATGCCCCGTTCCCCCACGTGGTCTGTCTTTGACCTGGCCTTATCCAACACTACAGCAGTATTTGTAAGTCCAATGCCCTCTCAAGAAACTTAAGAAACTAGCTCTTTTCTGACTTCTTACTCCTATCCTTCTTCCCCCTTCCTGGGGAAAGCCCTCTGTAGGGAGGAAGGGTGGGTAAAAAAAACTTAGAGCAGAGGAGTCTGTTCCCTAACTTTGGACCTTATGGCCCCAAAGGTTTCAATTGTTGGCTCTCCAGAGTATGGAGCTCCACTTACTCCATGGCCGTGGCACAGTGCCTGGTGAGGCTCCCTTCTCTCAGGTACAAGGATATTTTCTCCAGGTCTACAGAAGCACAGGCTTGGTTGCATCCTTTCTCAGCATCATTTCAGTACAGGTACAATCCTGGATTTCTCATTTCTCAAGCTTTTAAGAAAACTTTCTTTGCCTTCCTTCTGCCAACTCTTTTACAATCAGCTTAAATGCTGCTCACGTTTTGATTAGACTTCACCATTTCATTCCTCCAGCTGGAAGTCTCATTCCATCCATTATCTCTGTCAAGCCCCCTGTGCTGTCCTCGCTGGCAGGCTCTATTTTGAAGCTAGTATGTGACACATACTAAATGTCATGTTACAGCTGAGCCACGCAGAAATTTATTTGGGGTGTTTAAAGTCTGATTTTTCAAGAGTCCAAAATTATATTACCTCTGAATTGTTCAATACACTCGCCTTTCACCTCTACCTCCTCAAGCTGGGTATAAATGTAGCCTAAGGAGTGGAGGGAAAAACCAATCAAACAAAAAAAGTTCTTCATTACATTCATGTAATTATTTTGTGTCATTTTGATCCTTTTAATGAGTCTTACACATATCTGGCCAGCATGAGGTAAAAAGAACTGATACACCACCAGCCTGCTGCATTAGTGCTGCAAAATCATCTTGCCATCTCATCAGGTCAGGGAAGGATAAGTATGTTCCTGGTACAAGTGTTATACAAAAAAAAAAATAAAAATCACCTTCTTTCTCCTCTTGCTCTCCTCTCTTTCTTCCCCTTCTCTTCCTTTGGAGGATTTGTAGTTCCTTTTCAATTTGCTTTTATTCATAATCTTTAAAAGAATGCATTGCAGTGACAGAACCATATACTCCCTGTCACTTTCTATTATATTCCCCATAGCATTCCCCTGTTTTGAGAATATAAATAGCTTTTTAGGCATACTATTTTTAGCCTTTTTATAGGCTTGTTTCATAGCCATAGCCCACCTTCCCTGTCTGGGAGGACAACTGCCAGAGCTGGGTCATTCACTCCTAGCTGCAGGTCTCTGGCATGTGGTCCTGAGCCAGCTGACTCATCGGCACATCCGAGGAGCCATTTCCCCTCCTGGTCCTCCCCCAGCACTGCTGTGTTCCCATCCCTGGCAGCACTCCAGGGAACACCACCTGCACTGCAGCCCCAGCCTGCCTTTGCTTCCATGCTGGAAAGGGTGCTGACTGCCAGACTCCATCCTGTCACCATAGAAAGGCATCAGCTTTTGGGTTTGGGGTTCTTTTAACACCTTTTTCTTCTGAATTTAAAATTTTAAGCTGTATGCTTGAGAAGCAAAGCTTGGGAAATACTACCACAAATGAAAAAAGCCAAAAGACAAAGGTTTACATATGTTTGTTTCCTCAAAACTCTTATCCTAAGCCTATCTAGAATCATGCTTTTTAAAAAACGGGAGTCCCATTAATATCAGCACTTGCATCCATCTTGTCAAACCCTGAGATTTCATAACAATATAAAAGAAGGGACACTGTATGATCCAAGTGCTATCTGGCTTTTTATCAAGACTTTGATTTCTTACAGTTCTTTATCAGAATTGCTGCAATTCAGCATTCTACAAGGTCTGATTAATCGTGGTCTTCCCATTGGGGTCTTCCAACCCCATCCCCAACCTCACCATACTGGGACACAACCTCCTGACTGCAGTCTCACAAAGGACACATGCAAATGGTAAGTTGAAACCCTAAGCTTATCCATTCTGAAACATTCTAACATTATGCTTCTTTCCCCAGATTTTCCAATTCTGGGCCAATCTCACAAGCTGATTTTTTCAGGAAACTAGACTGTCACCAATCACCCATCACTCCAGCTTCTTCTGGAGATAGAACCACACAGAGACTCATACAACTGCTTCATACAATTCTGATGGCTCCACAATGTCTCCCATCTTCTCACCAAGTCACTTATGAGATGCTAATATGCCAACTGCAGCTCTTTATTCCTTGCATATGTGGCCCAAGCTTTGTTTTCTAAGCTTAGTTATTGACTGTTGAGCTTTTAAGTAAAGTTACTTGGTGAAGAGCACCTATGGAAGTTCTTCTCAGAAAGAAACTACATTAGAAAGCTCTTGGGTTCAACACTTTTTTTGCTGAAGATGTTATTCTGGTCATCCTACTGTGCAGCAAGTGAGGTTGCTGCTCCATCCTCCTACATATGAAAGGTAGAAAAGATTGCAATTATTTGTAGAACGCAATAATGGAGATGCTGGGGAAGTGAGCACCAGATCTAGAGTGAAAAACCAAAATGCAGCCTTGTCCCACAGATGGGGAGATTTGGGACCAGTGCACAGATGACCTGCTTTAAAATAAGGTAACTTTTTAATCTCTGGGGGTCTCAAGCTCTTTTGAATTCTCACTTCTGTAATACAAGCACAAGAAAAAAAAAAAGTTTAAGGGCAATTAAAATTTGACTGGACTTTGTTCTAGGCAGAAACTATATACTCGGTAGCAGAGTAAGCAGGATATGTTTGCAAGACTAAAGGAATTAGATCCATCCTCGAATATCTGAGATGATGTATTATGACATGCTGGTTTAAAACATCCATAATAAATAACCTGCTGCATCTAAGAACACTATTCATAGATCTGCTCTGACAAGTGTACTGCCCTCCTGGCGCCCCTGGCTTGGATGGAATTTGTATTCCAAGTAAATGCAAGATTTACCTTCTTGACTTTCCTTTAAATTGCAATAAATAGTTAATTATTAGCTTTGCCCACCTATTTTCTCATCCTAAGTGTTCTGTTGACTATCTCTGTCTTTCTGTTTTTAAGGTTTTCTCTTCATGGCCTCCTCCAGCCCGTACACATTTACGCTCAGCCAAGTGCAAACACGCACTGTGCATCACCAGACAATGGCACCAGTCTCTGTTCAACTACCCTGTGAAGGTTTTAACCCTGTTTTACTACCTCCTCTCCCATGTAACATGTGCTGAGCACATCTGTGCTACAGGCCAGCCTCAAGGAGCACAGAGTTCTCCTCTTCCTCCTCTATATTTACATGCCTTAGAGGAAACTGGTGGTCCAGCTTCTCTTGAGTTGGTTTAAACTCTCTTTGCTGCACTGACTTCAGCCATGCCAAATCAGAGGCAAACAATCTGGTCTCTTGCCTTCCCACCGAGCTTCCATCTGTTCCCAGGTCCCTGCTAGAGACTCTCTGCCCTGCATCACTCTTTAAAAAGCCAATCTCTGTTTTCTGCTCTGATTCACAGTGAACTATGTCAACTGTCCCAGCCAGCATTTGGTGAGCAATGAGTTGGGAAAGCCTTGTCCATCATACACAGTGGTTGTAATCATAAATACCTCACACACACCACCTACAATCCCATCTATGCCAAAACAGACCCAAGGTCAATCACGAGCACAACAGCTCACACCTCCATGTGCTACTTTTAAAGGATGCTGCCAGCAGTCTGCTTTTGCTCCTCTTTTTAACAGGGTGGTTAACACTGATGTTTACAAAGAGTATTCCCCTAATATTTATGCATTATAAACAAATGGTCCATGCTAGTCTATGAAAAACAAGTAGTAGTTTGTAGTGATAACTCTTGTCCAGTTAGTACTGCTGAATAATCTAAATCCAGCAAAAAACACAAGGAACACAGCACAAATCCTGATGGCGAAAGCCCTTCATGGGGAGCTACACTGCTCCAGAGACTGGCTTCAGCAAAGTCTCCAAGTGTCATACTTCCTTCACATACATATTTTCAGCATTTGTGCTCAGACATCAGTCCATCTGAATCACCAAGTCCTCACTCTGCTGGGATGCCCAGCACAATTCCTCAGAATGAGCCATGCTTTGCTAATGCAATGAGCCTTCTGGCAAGGCACTGAACAACACACTAAGTCAGCTTACCATTCAGTAATTCTTAGCTTTGCTTCAGTAATCTGTAAACACATGTGAGAGTTGCTTGGGATTCAGAAAATGAGAAGATGCCTCTGAATTGGTGGCTTTATATTTAAATGTTTATGTTATAGTCATTTGTCTCTGGCAGTTATATATAAATCTGAATCATAAAAATGGTAAGAAACTGAAACAATATTCTCACTGAAAAACTAATTTCAAGAAGTTAGTCATTGCATTTTACAGAAGTTTCCAAATGTTCTTAAAACCATCTCATACTTTCAAAAAGAAAAATATTTCAGTAGAAAGAAACTCTGTAATTATTTGAACTATTCAAATTATCTGTTTTGGTTTCTTTTCATCAACTGCCAGAATCAGTTTAACTTACAGCAGGAAGCCTTAATCATGTTAACTTCTGGCAAAAAAGATACTTGTTTGTGACTAAGTTTTTACTAGATAAGAAAAATTAATTGTAGGATCTGCTTGGAGTTCAAAGTACATAACAACGTTTATTAATTGTTCTGTAGCAGCAATCCTACCAGATGCTTTGCAAATGGGGCTAATATTGTCTTATGCAGTAATCATCTTCCTTTCTCTGAGCAACAGCAGAGATATTGTCTTTATACCTGAAAGGATAGTGCTTCCACCAGCTCTGGCAAGGAGGCTGCATTTAGCAGTAGGCTTTTTAACCTTTGTATGGGAAAGAAAGAATAGCTGTACGAAGACAAAAAAGGGAGCAATCACTACAGCTACTGTTTATCTGGGATATATGATCAGTTACAATCAAGCTCTTTGTTCAGGCTTATTATCAATCTCAGTGACTCACTTTGGCTTGTGACACAAGGCATGTGCACTTTTGAGATGAGCAGTAGGAATATTGCTTACCTTGTTGAACTGGAGAATAGGCGTTGGTCAGAAAACGAAAGTGCCCTTTATTGTACCAGCAAATCAATGACATGTTTCCCTTCATTCTTATTCTGTACTGTCCTCTGGACTGTGGAGTTGCAGAATTGTTCAGCATGGATGGAGGTAGGCCTGTGCAGTCACTCTTCCTGGTGCTCAGCAACCCACAGCAGTAAATCTCTGCACGTGAACAAACACATTCCCTGTCAGCAAGCCATTGCAGGGACCCAGAGAGCAAAACCAGCAGAGCAAGCCTGAAGGACCACTGAAAGAACTTGCCCTACAACCTTCTAGTTCAACAGATACGTCAGCCAAAGACAAGTGAAGAAAGCCTGATCTCTTGTTGAAATATATTGGTGCCTCCTGCACTATCATGATGAAACAGGAAAAAAATTCAGGGTATTTTTCCTAGCTGTAATACCTACAATCTGTGTCTAACATTACAACGTGTTTAAAATTGGTCTCAAAAATCCCACAGTGCAGTGTGCATTATGGGACACATCAGAATTTGTGATCCAAGAAAGCCTTGGATGTTTAACTGAAAGAATAAAGTCTGGAGGGAGCAGGGAGGTAGGGAAAGCTACAGCACCTCAGATGTTAATTGAAATAAATTATTCTATATAACTCCTATGATGCTTTTAGTCACAATAGCTTAATCTACTGCTTCACTGTGCTGCCACACAGTTCTTGATTTTTAGCTCAATACTCCTTGCACCTGCCTCATCTGCTTTGCTAAGGAAATGCTGCTTAAGCAGCTAAAAACCACAGAAACCACTGTTTGATTAAAAAAAAAAAATTGCATACGCCAGAAGGATGGAGAAGATGGCAATATAAGTTCAGTGAAAACTGGTTTTAGGGCTCTAAAGCAAGCACTGACCTTGTCCTGCACAGACCACCAGCGGCTCTTGCAGGAGACACAGTCTGTTGCTCACAGTTTCTTGGCCTTTTCATACGTGAAAGAGGCAATGAATAAAATCTAACACCACAAAATGCATCTCAATACAGCCAGGTGGGCACAAAAAAAGGGTTTGTAAACAATATTATTAACAATGCTTGAAAATTTCATTAGGCTGTGAAATACTAACAACCTTTTTCTGTTAGTTCAAGAGAAGCAGATCTTCTCGATCAAAATTTTCCCTGATTCAAAGAAATCTTGGATGGAAATTTCCATTGTCTCTCTCAGTTTTGTGTTAACCCATTTGAGTGGAAAAGAACAGCAGGCATGGAAGCAGGTGACATCTGTGCACATCTTGTGGTGGTTTAAAGCTCATCTGTCAGCCAAGTCGGCTTGATCAAATTTTTCATCATGCTGAATTTTGCATGATATCCTTACAGTGAAAATACAAAGTCAGAATGCAGTGTCTGGCTTCCCCTGAACATGTTACCTCTGTTCTTATGTTTCCATAAACATGTTACCTCTGTTCCTGGATTTCCATTTATGTGGCTCTTCTGCCTCTGTCTTTCTGGAAGCTCCTAAGCTCTTGAGTGCAGGTGCAGACTTTGTCCTTGGTTCATATAGTGACTGGCATGCTGAGCATCCACTCACAGCTCACAGCCACTACAGGAATACTAATAAATGCATTGCATGTTCTCATGCACTGGTCCCATTGCTGTGGGCAGATTTACAAGGGGCTACTGCTCTTCCATCAGAAATCTAAGCTGCTGATGAGAGAAGAAGGTGAACCAACACAGCAATGGGAAAATTCCTTTCTCAAGGCAGAAACCTGCACTCCACCAGTTATTTCTAATGAATGAATCAGTCCCTGGAAATCATAAGTTCCTTCCACAAAAGAAAATGAGAAAAGTGTGATGACAACAGGCTTACAATCATGACAGAAGGAACTGCACCTCCAGTGGAAAGCTGATTTTTTATTTTTCTTTTTAAAAATTTCTTCTGTTGCTAAGGGATACCCAAACAGTGTAGGTCATGTACCTGCAGACTCTGCCATTAACACAGCAAACATTTATAAAGCTTTCTTCTGGCCAATATTAAGATCTTCCTGTTTTGATAACAAGGAAACCTGAGAAGAATTTCTTTAGCTGGCCAGAGTTTGTTATTCATTGAAATGTGATACTTTTTCCATGAGGCTGCAATGGAATAAAACCAAGCTAATAACTACATTGTTGTGCTAGAGCTTCAAAACAGCAACAGCCGTCTCTGAGATCCCATAATAATTAGTTGTAGCCTTTCCTTTTATTGTAGCAATAAGCCTGCAGAAAACTTCCAGCAGATGTTCCACTCCTCATGCAGAATAATGGGAACCATATTCTCTCTAAGGAACACATCATGTAACCTTCCTGCTGAACAGCCTAGAAAAGTGCAGAACACTTCTGCAGATTTACTAGCATCTCTCATCATGGATGAAACCCTTAATATACTGTAGAGGTTTTAAAAACCACCCAGTTACTATAGCAATAGAAGCAATAAAAATTACACCCATCTGGCTCAATTAAGTTTTTGTGTGTAATTAAATCAGAATCACAACAGGTGTTTGCTGCACACACAGGAGTCAGTAGAAACAGTTTGTTCTCTGGTCTTCCTAAACTGTAGGTGCAATATAAATGAATACACCTAAGATAGTTTAGCAAAGAAGAAGAAATGTGGTATAGTCATCCAAAACTCATTCTCAGAGTCTCAAAGAACTTGTGCTGAAGCCTGTTTCATCACATCTTCACTAGTATATAACAAAGGCCATCAGGCTTGAGCTAATTCAGGCAAAAATACACCATTATGCAATCATTTATTCTGCATGCAACACTGGCTCAAGTCAGAGCTAGGAAACCAGAGTGGGGCTGCTGTGGGGAGTAGAAGTGAGCTTGCTTTAGTCCATGTGCTGGAGTTGGAGGATCCTGCAAACTTTGTGGGAATGCCATGGTCAGCCAGTCTGGCAGTTCTTAGAGCTTTGCCAACACCAGCCCCTCTGCTGAACACAGCCAGCTGCTCCTGCTGGTTTAGAACATGCAGAAGGGACTTTCAGGGATCATATGTTTAAGGGCAGCATGGAACACAAGGCTTTAGGAGGTTTTGTCCTCTATAAAGGACAATACTAATGCTTAGAGAGGGAAAAAGAGATGTGACTATGAATGAATGTCACAGCAAATAGCAGTGACAGCTGTCTGCTCACAGAACAGAGAATCTGGGCCATTTCAGTGCAGGTTTCCAGCTCTGTTCAGAGGTTAGTGAAAGAAATTCTTTGTATGTCCCCTGAAAAATAAAAAGGAGGTCTATTCAGGGTTTTGATTTTGAAAAAGATCAAAGTGTTCTATCTTATTTTCTGAAGTTTTCTCAGTTCTTTGTATCTTCACATAGGTCTTAGAATTATGTTCACTGACATCCCTTTATATTACAAGGCACTCTATTGTCTACTGTGGTGCAGTGAAGGTGTTACACCACAGGCTCTCAAAGAGAGAGCATTATTGTCTTTAACGATAATGCATGTGTGGGCTAGGTGGGGAAAAGTGAATGATAGTTAAGATTTCACAAAACTTTTTATAGCATCACAGGTTCCTATGGATTAAAGAATACTTCAGGCTGAAAAACAATTCAGGAGGTCTCTAGTCCCACCCCCTGACAGAGATGGGTGAGCTCTGAGGCCAGACAGTGCCATTCAGGGCTTTATCTTGTCTGGAATTGTAAACTTCCAAGGACAGAGACTGCACAACCTGTCTGGGCATCCTGCTTCACTGCCCTCAAGAAAAATCCCACATCTAGTCTGAACATTTTTCTTTTTTTTTTTTTTTTTCCAGCCTAAATCTGTTATTTTTTGTCCTTCCACAATGCACCAGTGTAAAGAGCTCCATTCTCATGATAGGGTAGCATAAGGCTGCTGTTGCATCCCCACAAAGGCTCTTCTCAACCTGAACAAGAACAGTTCCCTCCCCACAGCAGAGTATATTTGTATACAGAGTATTCTTGTCCTGGGGGCATGTTGTCTAAAACTGTAGGAGGCAATAACCATCTCCCTTGATCTACAGGCTACACCTCTGTTAACACAGCCCTGGACAGTATTGACCAGCTTGGCTGCCAGGGCATGCTGCTGATTCAGGTTCAGCATGCTGGTTACCAAAAGTCCCTTCCCCCAAACACAAGAATTTTGAGAGGAATTAACAGAGTTTTAGTGGATGACTCCCCAGATTTTCCAGAATTGCCTTTAGTTGCCTTAAAACTCTCATGTTCCCAGAAAGCCTATGGCTTCCAAGCATGGACTTATTTAAATATCTCCCCCTATTTCTCTGTCAGTAGTCATGAAACCCCCCAGCAAAATAAAGCAGCTAAGCAATACCAACTTTTTTTTGGTTTTGGTTCTCAATGGGATCTTTCTACCACTGGTCCTGCTCTAGCCCAGAAACTGAATCTTCTTGAACAAAAGAAGTAAATTTATCAGTTTAAGAAGAGGTCTTGAACTGTCGTGAGCACCTGAGCATAGACGCTTTTCAACAGGCTCTCGTGACACTTCCTGGTCATGGTGTTGCTCTGTTCAGGTTTAGCTGAAGTCACACACCAAAAATGTGTCACACATCAAAAAACTCCAATATTGACTTAATTGCTGAAGGAGACTCTGTGATAGATCAGGAAAAATCTCTCTGTTCAGTCCAGGCTTCTTTGCTTGCCTCTCCCCAAATGTACTGCTAATGCAGCAGGATCCCAGCAGGTGCTGGCAGTAAACAATCTGCTTTGCAGCAGGCAATAAACACCATCTCCTCCAAGGCTCTTACTGACTTCACCACAGCTTGACATCTCAAGCATCTCACCTCTCCCAGTGTCTCACAGTCCTTCTAGCTCAACATTCCCTTGCAAAACTTCTGGGCTAGACCCTAGCAGCTCATGGCAAATTAAGGCAATCCCATTGCCTTATTAAACAAAAACTTTTCTCCCCCTGATCTTCTTTGTGTAGGAGTGCCATGCTATATTGCAAAGCCAATAAACCTGCTCTCTTAGTGTCCACACCCCAGCCACCTTATAGCTTCACCCCTAGGAAGGTGATAGTGTGTACCAGATCTGAAATTTAATTTTGGATGCAGCTGTCAGAGATTATAAAGTCTCATGAAGCTATATAACAAATCATGAACCAAAATGAAATCTCAGTATTGCATTAGCATATTTGATCAGATAGTAAATCAAAATTACATGTTTTAAAAAGACATTGCTGAACTTGTTACCTGCTAGAAACCATTAATTTGAATGATCTGTGCAGACCAAAGCCTATGAATAATTCAACTCTGTAAACATTTTGAATTATCTGCAAGTAATAAACACTCAGCTGGTTTAGTAGCCATGTATCTTTTTCACCAGGGTTACTGACCAAATGGATCATGCCCTATCATCTTTATCCTTCTCCAGCTGAGCATAAAGGATTAACTCAGTCAAGCTGTCAGTCTTTACATTTAAACCTTAACATTTCATCTCAGGTACAATGACTATGTGTGTTATCCTCAGCAGTTTTTAATCTCATATTTTGCATCATTAGTTTGGCAGTCTTAAAAATTTAATGCATATAATCAGCTGAGAAAAGCCATCTAACAAATATAGGTCTCTGCTCAGAGGAAAAAATTCCAGTGCACTATAAATATGCTCTACTCCTTTCCCATTTGGCTTACAGCATTTGGGAAACCATGGCTCTTTTATGAGATATGCAGATATTCCACTGTAGCCAGTGAGCTTCCAGCTTGCCTAAATTAATGTAGGAGGTAAGTCCTGCATGGAGCTCAACAGATGCAGCCCTCAGTGCCAGCACAGTCTGTACTGCTAAACTACAGCACTGGTGCAGCTCACTGTTGTTCTCATTTTAAATGAGAATTAACATATTGTCTCAGTTCCCAGACTTCCCTGCTTTGGGCCATGTTTCATTAATATAATGGTTTGTGTGGGTTTAATTTTCTGCAATGACAAAAAACCCCCAACTTGGACAGCAGTGGTGTGTCAGCAAATGGCCTCATAGCTGTGATGCATGATGGCAGCCTCCAGCCTCACTGCTGGGAAGGATCTATTCTATGCACCACATCACTCTGAAAGGCTGTGCTGACTGAAGAACAAGACCAGAGTGACATGAAATTACTTAGAACTGACTGGCAAGAGTGCAGGATCCTGTAATTGCAGGGGAGTCACAAGTCCTCAGCATCGCTGAAAGCAAAACCACACGTGGCTTTTCCATGCTCAGAGGGATGGGGCATTTGACACAAAGGATGACCTGGGACTGCTCTTTGCAGTAGCAAGAGATTTGCTTGGGAGAGCTGTATCAATGGACATTCCACTGAAAACTGTGTTTTTGCTAATGGAGAGTTTTATTATGCTTTCAAAACTAAAATCTGTCTTATCAAACAAGGTATGTTGATACTAGCAAAAATCCCCCAAAACACAAAAAAGCAAACTTTTCTAGAGCCTTTGCAAAGGCATAAAATGTCCTCTAAAGAAAACACATCTTTAACAGATATTAAACCAAAAAAAGACTTCTAAGGCGCATCTCTAAGGATTCACCCCATCCTTCATATTTCACAACAGGAATAGAATAATCACAGGCAGATAGGAAATTCCTTGAAAAGTCCCCCAGGTCACATAGGAGATTTGACCTCACATTTCTAAATCAAAGTACAAAAGCAAGCACTTTAAATAACCTTATTAAAATTGGTTTTACATCCTCATTTTAAAGATTTAAAAAGGAAGGCTTAAAGAGCAACTTAGACATCTTCTGCATAGTACCTTCTCATGAATGGGAAGTGTTCTTAGAGATGAACAACTTATCTATACAAGGAATTGAAATATCAGTGAAGACTTTTGGATTTTTTTTTTTTTAATTCAGTGGGACGAGGCCCCTAGGTCTGTCACCATTAAAACCCAATGAGTCACCCAATACACACCTTGCTTCTCAAATTCTTCAAAGAGATTCAGACTGGTAATGCTTGGGCCTGTGAAGATGATGTAGTTCTTCCCAGAGGCGTTTTGACAAAGGCTTTTGGCCACCATACTGTGAAGTTGTGGTTTGTTCTTCAAAGCATCCAACCCATCAGAACCACTCCCTTCTTTGAGATGGACATAAATCTTAAATGAGAAATGGTAAGAAAAGTCAGAAGGTTATAAGGAATCCAGAGGGAGCAGATGCAATTAATTCCCAACACACCTGCACAGCTCAACTTGAGACAAGCTGAGAAGGCAGCAGACAGTAGTTAGAAAGGCCCTAATTAAAGTCCCTCTCAAGGGCCTATTGCTTTTAAACCAGTTCAGGTTAGCTGGCAGAACTACAGATAAATTCGGCATCCTTCACCTCACTTCTGAGGCTCCTGTCACTGTTGTGTAGTTTGAAGATTATTTGCTTGTCAGGAAGACTCCAGTCATAACTGGGATTACATGTTATACTGCATCTGCATAGGCTTCATTGCTGCCAGCAAAAGGAGAGCATGGGAACTTCAGTTTCAAGACAAGTCAGTGTAAGATGACCAGAAGGAAATGGTCCATTACCTTCACTGCATTAATATTCAGATTTATTTCCCATCTGCAGTAAGCATCAGGCTGTGTCACAAGCGTGTGTGCACCTCCATAAATGAGCAAAATGCACACCCAACCAGCCAGAACACCCTCATCAAACTCTCCAGGCACAGTGCTAACACTTACATCCTTTAGATCCTTAGATCTTTATAGATCCTGATTCGGAAGCAACCCACCAAAACAGTCTGAACCATGCAGAGGGAGAAAATGTGTAACCCTTTGTTTGTAGGCAAGCCTTCTATTTTATTTCACTGACAGTATTTTAGAAGCACAACTTACACACCCCAGTTCAACACTTAATAAAGCCAGCTAGGCATCCAACCTTCATCTTGTTCCTTAATGCTAGCAGAAATAACCTACTGGAAAGAGAAATAGGAAGAAGCAAACACTGTACTCCATTACTCAAACACTACTGTAATACCATGGAACTTGCAAAGATTTAAATATACAAACATGCAAATTTTCAGAAAAACTTGCCCAGGCCTGCCTTCATGACTTTGGCTCTGAAATACTCAAATCTTTTATGAATTATATAAAAATTTGCCTGTTAAAGAAAAAACTGAAACTTGTTCAGTATTCAGAACCAGGGAAAAGCAAATTTGCCTTGGGTTTTGGAGTGCTATATCCACAACAACTTTGTTAAATTTATTTGACAATTCAACCATGCAAATGAAGCAGCATTACTTTTCTGTATAGCTTATTTCTCTTACCAACAGACACTGCTACAAATGAAAATTCATAGCAATCCTCAGAGAACAAAAATGCTCATGTTTGCACTAGTGCTCCCAGTAATTTGTAGCTCAATGATCTTAGAGAAGAACAAAATTCAATTAAACAGCCTCTCCCTATTTTAGATGGTGCATCTTCCAGTACTGGCATTCTGTGTAATATTCCCTAGTAATTCATGCATCATGGAATAGACATCAACAGGATATGTTACATATGAAATTTCTGGAAAATTAGACTTAATTTGTATTTTGAAGGAACTGACATTCTGAAAGTAAAGTTGGTGCAAGGACAAATGCACACTTCTGAAAAGCAGAGTGTATATTAAAAGGAAGTCTTAAATACATCACATATCTTTAAAAAAAATTAAACCCCCTTTTATTGATAAAAACAGCTCCCAGATAAGGACAAATGCAGCAATGCTTGCAGACTCCCTGATTCTGCCCCACTCATTTTTGATAGCTGTCAAATTTGTGCTTTCTCCAGTTCTAAGACTGAGGACTAGCTAATGAAGATAAGTCATTTAGGTTATTAATCAGGGCTCCAGAGAGCCAGTGGAATGCATTCAAAGAACAGATTGTTCCAAATTTACAGCAAAGGTATTTCATGGTTATTAGCAACAAAATTAAGATTAGGTTACTACTATGTCAGCACAGAGACCACACATCAAACCCTCAAAATCTACAGACAGGGCAGTGGAGACAGAAGATGCAGACAGATTAGTTTTGACCTTGGATTAGCAGATGAGCTGAAAACAACCTAAGTCTATAAAAGTGGCTTACATACCTCAGCTCCCCATATCCAGAAAATCTTAGACTCTCTCCTGCTCCACGCTTGCTCCATGTTCCTTGTAGAGTGCTGCCCCTCCAAGGGACAGTCCTCTGGCACTGCTGGTGTGCCAGCTGGTCCCTCAGTGTGGGCTGCTTGTGTCTGCAAGCAGCTCCTTTAAAGATCATGCCCACCATGCAACTGGCCACTGAGGCACTGCTACTGTCATATGAAGATGTTACACACTTCACAGGTTTTGTTAGCAGAATTCCCTGCACATCTGGCCGTCAATCTCAACCCCCTGGCTCTGCTCGCCTCCCCCGGGCCCTTTACTCAAATGTCCACACCCACTGCTGAACCTTTCCTCCTTTTCCTCCAATGTTCAGTATTTATCTCCTTGGGAACCTCCTTACCTATCCAGCAACAGCGGGGGGGGTTTTTTNTTTTTTTTTTTTTTTTTGTTTTTTTTTGTTTTTTTTTTTTTTTTTTTGTACAGTATTTCTTGTACTGGAGAAGCATCATTCAAAGCTTTATCACACCCAGCTGTATTGGGATGATGGGTGACAGCAGCACAGTGTTGGAAGGCATAAAGGCTGCTGTGAAACAGTGGCTGTGTACAGATAACAGGCAAAGGCATGGCTTCAGACATCTTTGCAAATGCCCAGGACAGGATCCCATATGGCCTTTATTTTCCCCCATCCAGCTTATTTCATTCTACCTCAACCCATTAAGATCCTACCAACTGAGGACCACAGCATTCCCACAGCCTTTCTGTAATGCATTAGAAGTGTTTTATTTAAGAGTCAGGAACCTGCAGAGAAAGCATCAACTACCAGAAATTGGCTGTTAGACCTTCATAGGCATAGTCAGAAACTGCTCCCCCAAAATGTTTGTTAAACCATTCACTAGACCTTCTGGTTTGTCCTAGGACATTAGAATTTTGTGCTATTTCTACATGCATCAACAGCAAAATATCATCAGAAGTAAAGGCTCAACAACTGTTGCTGGATAACAAATGGTTGCTGCTGGCAGCAAACATCCTCTGCTACTGTGCAGGACAGCCCGAGCAGTGCTTCTTGAATATCTGCAGAGATGTCTTTCACTGCCTATCTTTTCTAATGGCTACTGATACATTTGACTTACAACACCAATTGGGAAAACCTGTATAGATATGACATCATCTGTCTTAGGAGGCAACTATGGGCTGAAGATATTTAACCAGCAGTGCTTTTTCTATTAATTCCTCAATTATTTGTTGAATATCTGTTGTTTATCAGAACAGCAACATGCTCAGTTGTGCCTTCTCTCTATCTGTGGCTGCCCTACTGCACAATACTTTCAATGCAGAATGTTTTCATTACCTTCTCATGGAAAGTTCATAAGGTCTCACATGAACTGAGTAAAAAACTGAACACTTAGAAACAAAAGCTACATTTTGACTGCACATTTAAGAGAATACAACCTAGAAACTGAAATAATAGTGATTCTGCTCATATTTAAAGCTCAGATGGCATATTGAAAGCACTTGTGAATAGCACATCCCAAATACTCCACCTTCATGCATAATTGAAGCACCCCAGGGTACAATTCTCAAATGAAATAGATGACATTTGGAAGCAAAAGAAGGGCAGAGGTAGTAATAAACAGAAGGAAGATTTTGAAAGATATATTGTGCAAAAATATTTCACAAAGGGCAGATCCTAAACAACCACAAAACAGAAGCCATGTTTTTAGATGATACAGTTATAAAAGGAAGATAGCAAAGTAAAGTAGTCATGACTTTTCAATCCTCAATAGCTACTGAAAAAATAACTATTTTTTTCTACAGGCTTCATAGCCAACCCACATCCCTGCACATCCCTGGCACTACTTTCTAGATCCTGCCTCAATTGGTCTTCCCCTCTCATCCTAAACCTCACCTTTAACTGTTGCTGTTACTAACACTGCTGGGAGATTCTCCTCTCCAGTTTCATCCTAAGCCTGCTGCAGTTCATACTCTCTCCTTCATTAATGACCTATTCCCAGCTCCTGTCTAGCATATTATTGGCACCAGTGGTGGTTCTCTTACCAACACCAGATCTTTTCATTTGTTCGAGCCTCTCTTCATTCTCTTTCTGCTATTCTAAAGGCTATTTTCTAAAGGGTATGAAAGAACATACAGCTAGTTCCTGGTGTTCCCAGCTAGTTCCTGGTGTTCTTTACAAAGCTCTTTACTTGGTCCCATTCTTTTCTCCCTCTGCATTGTAAATTGAATGATTTCAATCTGCATCAACACACAGAGATGCAGCTAACAACTTTGTGTTGAAGACTGACAAATATCTGTTCTGCCTGTACATGTTCTGCAAAGTTTCTAGAAAGATCTTTGTGAGACTGGCAAAAAGATGCCAGTGAAGTTGTGAATGCAAGTCCAATATGGCTTAGAATTCTTTGCTTCTCTTTCCATGATTTCTTGGTTTTTTTTTTGTCACTGAGGGTACCACAATTTTTTACCTGCATGGCAGACCAACAACCTATGGATCAACAAATACTCTGTACCTCTCCTAGGCAGCCACATCTAGGTTATGCAGATTCATTTTCTCTAACAACTCCACACAAATCATTTCCTATTCTTTCAAATACTTATGCCTGGCTTTCCTCCCAATTAATACAATCATCCTCCTTTTCTTTGGCCTTGCTTAAATGTATCTTGACATCCAGACAGTGTTCCACCCCTCAGATGGCTGGCCTAACCCTTTGCTTTGACCATGTCAGCCTTCTGCCAGTTCCCTCTTCTTTGCAGCATCAAATGGAAATGGGGCTGGAAAATGGAGACAGGCTTTTATGGCCTAGGCTTCCCTACTGATCTCCTCCTATATCATGTCAGTATAGTGAGTGATTCCTGCCTGCCCTTGTCCTGAGAAGCCAAGCATCCAACAACCCATGTCAAACAAGCTCACATTTGCCTCTTTCCACGCTGCCCTTCTCCTGCCTGGTTGGAAATCACCACCATCTCAGTACAGCTCTTTACTTTTGCTCTGCAAAACCTTTCCTAGAAAGGGTGCAACCCCCACAAGGTAATTGCTAATCAATGCACTGGTCCTATTTCTTCTTAATGCTGCTTTTCCAGGCTTCCTCTGTGTAACTGGCAGCCCAGCTCAGGTCCATGACTGAGGCTTCACACAATTGCACAACATTGGCTCAGTTTTTCTATGAAAATCACTGTTGAGCTGTGAGATGGTGTGTAAGTGGGAAGGTATCTAAGTGATGCAAGGCAAGAGCAGTGTAAACTTCCAGAAGTGCTGTAGAGAGGATAACACATAGCAGCTCAAGGAAGAAAATACTTACATTAAAAGGGCATAAAATCTTAAGACAAAACCAAGTGATGACAAATCGGTGACATTAAGGACCCAGCTCATTTCCAAGGAGGAACCACAAGGCTGGTGACTGCCTGGCCAGTGTGGGCTCACAGGAGTAGGGTGTATACTGGTGCCTAGCAATGTGTTAGTCCCAGATCACTGCCATATGCATTAGCCAAGAAACACTGCGGCACTCAGCCTGCTTCCGGAGTTCTCTGGGCAGCCAAAATGTGTCTGAACTAAAGAGATTTGCTGTAGGAAGCCTAAGCCTCCTTCTTTCACTTGAATCCTAAGCTTTCTATGGAAGGGAATTTTTTTTTCTGCTTACCGAACGCAGCACAAAAGGGATGGGATCCACAAGGGGCATTCCTATGGCAAAGCTATTAAGTGCACAAAACAGGAGCCTCTGGTGCTTTTAGTCCTTCCCCAGGCAGAGTTGTACTGAGTGAGAACAGCTGCAGAAGGGACACAACTATACAGGTTGTTTCAGAAACTCCAAGCAGCTCAGAAAGGAACTAAAAAATAACTTTCATTCACACCTGAAAATAGACACTAAGACTGTATGTAAACTGTATGAGAGAACTGCATCTGCAAAAATATCTTTCCAGTTAACACTGGTGAGCAAGAGGATAATTGACTTTCAACTGAGATCTGGGATTCTCAGATGCTGACATTACAGAACCACATGCATTAAAAAGCCAGAGCCAGGTGGGAGCCAGAGGAAGAAAGCAGATAGGATTTTCCAGCCACCAGTGACTGACAAATGAAGGTGATCAAATTTCCTGGGATCCCCTCACAGACAAAGCCTGACCTTGAGAACCTCCTCAAAGCAGCTGCTACATCTGCGTGTTCCAGATGCAACCATTCCAGCAGTAGAGGAATTATCAGGGCACTGTTTAAAGAAATGCAAGGGCTCAGACTAATCTCTAAACAGAACTTAAATAGGCCGAAACACCAACATTTCTGAGCAGCTTATTAAACAAGGGCACAGATGGCTAACTCCCCTGCAACTCTGACCTTGAAAACAAAACTGACTCCAGGTTTATTCACTCCTCCCTTTCCCATTGACTGAATGCAATTATGTGGTACATTGTGAAATTATAAATTCTTTGGGGCACAATCTCAGTTTCTCTAAATTCTGGAAGTTCTTACTCTGTAAAGTCAATAGGGTTATGAAGTCTTTGAGCTGGCTGTAGCTACCCTATCTGAAATGAACTACAGCATATACTACAGAAGCAACGTGTTTGCACTGTTTGAGGGTTTTTTTGCTGCTGCTGAGAGCTCTGCCACTGATCTGCGGGGCGACCTCAGACATCTCCCTTCACTGAGACTGCTGCTCTTTGGGGACAGAGCCCTCACACTCTCAGGCGGGGTCACCCTGATTTGGGTTTCACTTTTTAATCATGGCTGTCATGCAAATCCCTGTTTCTTCAGGAGCATGGAAAGACTCAAGATGCAGAAACACAGTACTTTTCCTTACTCTGTTCTGACTCATCACTTCCTGGGAAGCAGTGGAAGGTGGAAACTCAAAGTCAGTCCCAGCACAAGGACCTTGAGGACTTCATAAATCTGAGTAACATATTTCACAGGGATATTAGGAAAAATGAAATGCATTATTGCAAGAATTTTCTTCCAGGGAATAAAAGCAAGTGCAGAGCCCATATATTCAGTCGCAGGGAGGAGATGTGGGAAGAGAAAAGTCTCCAGTATAGCCTCAGAAAATAAAATTCATCTAAATGAATAGGAAAGGATATACACATCCATAAAGTAATTTCTTCCTCACTATGATAGCAGTCTTTTTAAGCAAATAATTACGTTGATGAGCTAATTCCATTACTGCCTATCAGAATGATTGATATTGCCTGACTGTGCCTTTGTAGTGCTCTCTACCATCTATGTACTCTCTTTCATCTTGTTAATTGATGGCTCTTTGGGTCAGGGACTGTCTGAGGGTTATATTTGGGCTATGGGTCTGTGCTTCAGGATGAGGCACTAGGGGAATACTTTGTTCTGCCAGCTCTCCATGGGCTTCGGTTCACCAGCATCCTGTGCTTCCTTCTCTGGCAAAATGATCAGAGAACCTTCTTGTGCAGGAGGAGCTACACAAGGACCAGGCATCAGTAACAGTTACTCTTAACCATGCTCATTCCTTTTGAGCCCCACAAGAAGTGTAAAGAGAGAGCACGATATGTCCCATCAGGACAAAATCACTAGCTCTGGTAAGGTAGTTGTGAATTCTCTTCATCATTTTTTGATGAGTGATATTGCTATATCTAAAATGAAAAATAGTCCTACCAATCACATTTATGAACAGTTTTTATAATCAAGTGTTCCAGATTTTCAGAGAAGAAGAAAGAAATAAGAACTCACAAAAAACTGACACAGCTGCAGTTTTGATTTAAATAGTATGATTTACTATTTAAATATACTCTAAGCAAATACTGTAAGTAAGATTTCTAAGCTACTTCAATAATTTAAACTGTAATCAACACAGTAAAATATTGGTTTTAAATGTGTCTCAGTGGCAAGTAGGGAAATATAAGTACTAAGTAATATATAGGGAAATAGATTGCAAAGAAACAAGAAAAGCAAAGGAAATATGGAGCAGAGAGGGACACCTGAAATCCTGCAGTCTGTGTTTGTTGTACCCCCTGAATTAGAGAGAAAGAAAGGAGAAGGTTCAAACCCTCTCCCACAGCAGCTGCTGCCACCTTGATGTCAGTGTCAAGGGCAGATGAAACAGGCAGCAATATCAGGTCAGTTCTGCCATCTACTTTGCCAAAGTCAGCTCTCCTGGAGCCCTTCTGAACTGTCTGAGAGGTTTTGTTCGTGTTCCCAACCGCAGCAGACACATATTTACATTGTTTGACTGATGTGTCCTTCCTGCATGTTCCCACTTGGCCAGCTGACCGTGAAGAGATGCTCAGCAACAAAGCTATTCACTGCAACAAGATAGCTCTGCTTGAGATTTTCTGAAGCAGAGATATAATCTGAAATTGTGCATCCATCTTAAAACAATTAACTGTCAGGGTGCAGTCAAGTTATCTGGAATACAGAAGACAGAAAAGTAGTCTAATATTGATACATTAATTATATTATGAATATATAAGCCTATGCATCTTATGTCCACAAGCAGCACTTGGGCTTTATGCCACTTCTGTTCCATGAATAGCTTATTGGGCTAGATTTTTAACCAAAGACCATTTCCTTAAAAAAGTAAATTATTAGGCTCCAAAAAGAAGTGTTTACTCATACCCAAAAATGTGATTCAAAGTTTTGTTCATAAGAACAAGCAGGAACAGGAATTTGAAGAGACAAACAGCTGAAACTCCTAACATTAACAAGTGACCTGTGAGCTACCAACCAGAGTTCACAGAGTAACTCAGCATGTGGCATATCCATTTTTCATTAGGATAAACAAACCAATCCTTTTCATCATAGTAAAGTAAAACAATGGGAAAACTAAGTTGTCTCCTCAGAGGGTTTTTTGTTTGTTTTTTTTCTTTTTTAAACAGCAGGCTTATAATTCAGGATTGGAGGACATTGTTTTTAGTCAGGAGCATTACAGACTTCTTGAGGTTCCTCCCATTCCTGAAATCCAGTCATTTGTAGGTCCCTCCTCTTTTCTCTCTGGGCCTACAGAAACATATTATTCAGATTTTTGCAAGTGAATTATCCTGATTTATGAATTGTTGATGGTCCTATTTTATCTTGAATAAAAGGACCTCAAAGTCATCATGTGGAAGCAGTGAGAGAGGGAATTCACCCAGACAGTATTACAGAATATGTATGTTTTGAAATTGGTGCAGTAAGGTTTTTCCAACAGCTGGCAGGTGATAGACAAGTCAGCCTTTAACTATCAGACAACAAGTCCTTATTCAAGATAGCAGCTTCAAAAGAGATTGAAGGGAAGGTGTGTATATGAAGGGGAAAACATTGGATTAATTTCTGGTTTAGATCAATTCTCTCAATTTGTTAAACATAGGAAAAAAAATCTAAACCTCTGTTTTAATACTCTAAATACACCAAATAACCACCAAAAAAGTGCTTTGGATTCTGCAAGACCACTTGTGACACATAAATTAACATAGCATTTCAATCATATCATAATTGAAGTTGCCCATCCTCCCCAGATCAGGTTTTTTCCATTTTAGCACAAAGATATGTTCATTTTCACTATTCCCCGAGGTCCCTTTCACCCAGTCATTTCAGCATGTTGATAACGACAGCCAAGTCAAGGAATGAAAATAGAAGGCAGCTGGTAAGATAATCCTGGACGTCATCTGGATGCAAGTGAAGCATGAGCATCTAATTCATTAAGGGAGTGGGAGGATTAGGGTGGTGCTGAGCATCTATTCTGTTTAATTTGACATTCCATTAATTCAGTCTCTCAGTGGACAGGACAGGAGGTGCAACATAATTACAGCTCAAAATCTGAAACCTCTGGCATGTCTGAAGACTTATTAGTTTTGTGGCAGCTGGCTGGGGGAAGTGTGGCAAGAGAGATGAACAGACACTGTACCCAATAGCTTTGGTAATAAACTGCATGTAGGACTGGTGAAGTTCTCCTTGGAGATCAAAGACACCAACTCTATATAGCAAATGACTTTCCAAGAGCTCTGAGAGCAGAAACTTCCAAGGGTGCTTCACAAGGTGAATCTATTTTGTATCAGACAAAACCAGTTGCTTTAAAACCTGGATGGAAGAGGTAGGATCCTAAATTTCTTCTCAGAGTGAACAGCATAGCTGAAAAGGCAAACCTCTGTTCCCAGTGAGCTCTTTTCCTGCACAGCTATGCAAACAGTCAATGATTCATCAACCAAATTCTGCTCTGAAAAAAGGTTCAGCTGCAGCAAATCCACAGGCCCTGTTCTGACATGTATTCAGCCTTAGCAAGCAGTGTGCACGTCCTACCTCTGAACCACCACTCCAGAACATGTGGGACACAACGTTTTCACAGGAGCTCTTGGGAAAAAGAAATAGTGGAAAACATCTGCCTCCTCACCTCCAAGTATCAAAATAAATGACCAGATTTTTCAAGGGTTCTCAAAACACATCAGCAACTGGGGAATCTAAGAATTTGAGTAAACGTTCCCAATGCCTTACAACAATAAAAACAAACCCTTTAACATGTCTCTCACTCCAGCTGACATCTCACCTTGAAGTCACATCAGATTTTATGTCTTTGATAGAGAAGTAGATATGTGAAAAGATATGTAATAGGAGCCCCCACTGATATGTTTCTCACAGAAAAATTGACATCTTGATACCGTATTGATTTAGTCTATTGGACACCGCTGGCTATCACAGGTGCAGTGTTATAGAGAGAAAATCTGACTCATTAAAAATGATGTAAGTCACAGTACCTAGACATTTTGATAAACTTAGGATATACAAACAGACAGACCTTTTAACTGCATTTCCATATAATTAGCTGAGGGCTGGCAGCCAGATGGACAGTATTAGAGACACAAACTTTCAATTAAATCATACAGCAAACAAAGCATCAGGATTGTGACCACTGTCCATCACATCTCGTGGCTGAGAAGCCTCCTGCATTCAGACTGTAGCCCCCAGCCACGTAACCAACAGAAGTGACTGTCACCTTTACTGCAATACATTTAAGGGCCTTCTGGAATTGAATGAATACATTTGAAGAGTTAAAACCCACCTGGCAGATGAAACCAGTGGATGAGCACTGCCGAACCCAAAGACTGAATTTCCTCTTTTTCCTCTTGCGCAGCTCCCTCTCTGTACAGGTAGCAATGAAAACGGGATCCTCATCTATCAGGGGCTCATGCAGTACCTGCAAGTGACAAGAAAAGGGGCAGGGAAAGAAATGGAAGAATACATGATTGCTAAAAAAAAGCAGCTTTAACTGCTTTCAAAGAAATGCAACCCATGCAACAATTGCACTGTGCTTGTGTGCATCATCCCAAACAAAGAAACAAACCCACTTTTGTTTGATGCTACCATCCAATAAAAACCAAAGCCTGGCCAAGCACACCCCATTATGAATAGCTGCTCTACACATAATTTGCAGACATTGCAAGGCACAGCTCTCACTTCTTACTATTTGCTACAGTTCAACATCCCTCCAAAACAAAGCAGGTGAAGGGGCAGGGAGGGTGGATTGTTAGCACCATCCTTGCCCATGCTTCTTCATAAGCTTCATATTGTTTGGTGGAATGCCTTCTACCCAAACATCCCCTACAATTTGTTGTAAAGTACATTCCTTGGTTACAGCAAAGGAAAACATGTAATAGAGGGAGAAGTTAAGGGAGAAAAAGATGCTTTCTGCTGCCACTTAAGGAGGTGGTGAAGTGACAGAAAATATTTTTCCTGGCAGCACCAGCTTTAGGGAAGTCTCTCTTGCCTCAGGAGCTGAAAAAATTGACAAAAGGAGACAAGGATAAACCACCAGAGGCAGGAATAGAAAAAGATAAGGCAGACTGGAGCAAATAACAAACACCTGTGAAAGTGAAGCAGTTTCTGCACTCTGCATTCAGATGATGTAAGTGGTTCCCTGTTTCTTATAACTGTTTTGTTATACTTTTCTCCATTAATTTAGCAGCAAAACTGAAGTGTGATTCTGCTAGGTGTCACACTGTGGAACTTACCTATAGAAAAGTACTGGTTGCTCCCCACAGCTCACAGGCAGCTGTGCATAACATACACATACCTGACTGCACAAAGTGCAAGTTGTCTAGCAAGCCACTTGTGAAAGACTTGCAAACTGTTGAAAGGTCTCAGCTGATGAATGCTGGCCAAATTCAGACATGTACTTCTAAATAACAGCAAGTCACTGCAGGCTCCCCTCCTTGTACATGAGGGGAAAGCAGTCCCAGCAGTCCATAATCCATACCCTTGTAAAGATGTGCAAAATAGTCAGATGGATTATCACTTAAAGGAGGTCTGTTCTTTTCCAGTGACCATCCCTCCAGGAGACAGGTTCAGAAACAGGTATGCAGAGGCTCCCACCCTCAGACAAAGCCTTTCCACACCTGCATGTTTGTGCTACTTTTGTGAACATCCACGCAGTCAGTGGTGGAAATGAGAACAAAGCTGCACTAAACCTAAGAGTGACGCTTGTAGGAGAGATATGGTGGGTGACAGTGAAGCACCAGAGATGAGCAGCTGCAGGCCTCCTGAATACAAGATGTTTGCTGAACATTACTCTGTCAGCCCAAAATAGGCACCCGTGCCCTCCCCACACAGTGATGGCTGCACGCTGTCATTTATGCACACTCCACTTAACGACTCATGAAACATTCACCATTCACCATCTGAAAGCACTCTTGTGAAATGTTCAAATTACACACCAAAATGCAGATGTGAGCAAGGAGAGCTGCACACAAAGCTATTTGTTCTTCCAGCTGCAGCTGCCCTGCTTCCCCACTGAAGCCAAATCTTCTTCCTCTCTCAAGATCCACACAGAACACAACCCTTCCTATCTAAAGGCCATCTGGGGCATTTTCCACTTCCACCTCAGAGGATTCTGAAAAGCATTTTGCAAATATTAAACTTGCCCTCATTCGCTTTTGCCTTTCTGCGTCTCACGTGCAAAGGGAAGGAGCACATCCTTTGGGATAGGGTTGGATACGTGGTTAAGAATTTCTCAGCTTCTGGAAAGGCTCTCTTACCTGCCAGATCCCATTGAGTGGTGTGGTTTCACTGTTCTAATCTCCCCTGCTGTAGGATGGAGAGCAGCGGAAAGAAAAGGGTGTATAAGCATCACCTTAGGACATCTTTCACCCTCTCTCATTAGCTTCTTTCCCTCTGCACCACAATCACCTCTCCTAGCAGCAGCTCTACTGCATCCTGTTTACCCTTGACACTCTTTCTGCCTTCTACAACACAGCAAGGCCTGTCAGACTTACACCCAGAAAGCAAATCTGAATATTTAAAACCTCTCTCCATCTTCCTTTTCTTCCTGCCCATGCTCAGCCCTGCCTTCCCTTCCTTTGTTCCCCTGTACTGAATTTAAGTAATTTCTCTGTAAGTTCCTACTCAGCTTTTGTGAAGAGGGCAAAGAAATGTGAACAGACTAGGACAAGATCTGCTGGTGCTGCAAAGACAAAATGTGGACAGGCAAGGAAAATGAACTGAAAACCCTGGAGCTTACTCTTCTTTCAGAGAATGGGGGACAAGTGTTGTCACCGCTCCACATGCAACCACTGCTTCAATAGCTATTAAGAACTTTGCAAGCAAGGCACTGTATAGGCTGTGCCTGCTCCTGCCACTAACATGGGGTTTTTAAGACAAAAGTTAGCCCTGTTGTTACTGGCCCATAGTTTGTTCACCCTCTGGTATTCTCAGTCTCCTTGATTTTCCTGTAATCTCAAATCCATCTAGTTGCCAAATCCCTATGCAAAGTTATATTTTCTTCTCTATTCCTCATTCTTGCTGTGGCTGCAATACACTCTTTTACAGGATTGAGCTTACTGCCCTCATGGCATATTCTTTCCTGGTTCTCATCTTCCTTGATAAAAATCTACTTTCAGGCTTAATTGACTCCTACACATATTCTTGGCCGCCTCTTCACCATCTTCTTCTCACTCCCCAAGTGCTCCCCTCTTCCTATACTGACTTCCTTTGATGCAAGACAGCTTGTGGATTTCTTCATAGAAATCATCCCCATTTTCTTCTCTCAAATTCCCAGATCTCTTCAGATCTTATAAGCTCCTCAACTAGTTGCTTTGCCCGCCCCCCCTTTGCTAGCACACCTTCTCTTCTCTTCTCTTCTCTTCTCTTCTCTTCTCTTCTCTTCTCTTCTCTTCTCTTCTCTTCTCTTCTCTTCTCTTCTCTTCTCTTCTCTTCTCTTCTCTTCTCTTCTCTTCTCTGCTCTTCTCTTCCTCTTCTCTCTTCTCAAACTTTCACTCTTTGTTTTTCCCTCAATATGTATTTGTACTCCAAGTGTTGTAAAGGCAAGACTCCAAGATGGAACTCCATCAATTGCTCCATCTCACAATATCTTTCAGTCACAGAACAAAACAGACACTGTCAGGAGTGCCTTTCTTTCTTTCTTCTCCATTTTAGATTATTTCCAATGCTCTTTCCACACCAAAATTCCACCCATCCTTGTAGACAAAGCCCTGAACCACTAAGTATTTTGTACTTGGAACTCCTGGATTCCATATACCTAAATAATGAACCAACATATCTGGGAAACATCTCCGCCTGAGCTGTATGGCCATCCACACACAGGCTGTCTCTTCAGCCCGTGTCCTGGAGAAGCTGCCTCAGCTTGCTTTGTCTCTGGCTTTTGGTGGGTACCAAACAGTTGCAGTGTCCCCCGGGTAAGTGCATCTGGATGCACAGTCAGTCATTCCTCCTGCAAGAGGAGCTCATGCTTCTGCCTCTCTGCTCCAAAGCTCCTCTGCTTGCATACCTAGCTGCCAGTTCTGATTTCATTATGCTGCATTTGAGAGCATCTCCTTTCCCTTAAGATCCCCTCAGTATCTCCTTCTTTGGTCATTGCAGACATCCCTCTCCTCCTGCTGCAGACATCACTGGCTAGTGAATCTGAATGTCAGTCTTTACCTCCTACTTGCGAAATCTCCTCAGCCGGGCAATGCTTTTCCCATTTCCCATGCTTTCTGAGTAAGAGCTCTAAAATGGCACTCAGCTTAGAGTAACAACCCACCCACCCAGACAAGCTTACATCCAAAACCCACAACCATCCTGCAACAGTTTTACTTTTACTCAACATAAGGCAATCTTCTTATACAGACTGCTGCTAGAAAGCCATTTTTCTAGTCCATCACTCTGACCACATCACTTTTCTTTATTTCTCTCTCATAGTTCTTCTCCAGTGTATCAGACAGATTCTTTCTCTTCTCATTTTCAAAGTCCTGCTTGTCCTATAGACATTTTACAGATCTTTGCCATCATTCAAAGGTTAACTCTGACCTCCAAGGGAGCCATGTTTCCATGCTCCTCTGCCCATTTGTTCAGTCTTCAATCAATCCTCTTAAAAAACAAAAGTTCAGTTCTTACAGCACTCCATTACCACAAGGTAATTTAAAAATAGCAGTGAAGTTTCATCACTTTTTGTTGCCAAACTCTTTGTAAAATCTGGCTTCACAAAAGGATCAACTGGCCAAGAGCTACAGGACATCAGAAATTTACTCTGCTATACAATATTCTTATTGCTCCTCTGTCTTTCTCTTGCTCAATGTCTTATGTTTGGCCAGCCTTCTCCGAATATTTATGTATTTGTGTCACACTCACAGAAGCCCTAAGACAGAATGATTCTCATTTGGGACCAACACCCTTAACTCCTAAGGAATCATTTTGAGAACAGGAAATCTGAAATATAGAGGTACAGCACAAGCAAGATCTTGTAATTTGGAAACACCCAATATCAAAGGAACATTTAATCATGAGGACACAAAAACAAGTTGACCAGCCTGTTTTTCCCCCTCTGTTTTTTCAGAGGCTGTCATCTAAAGCTGTGAGCTGGTCTGGAAGAGCTATTGAAGTTGAAACTGCTTAGGAACTGCTTAGGTGTAGCCTATAATACCACCAAGACTGAAACATAAAGAAGCTGCCCAGAAATTGGCCAAAGTTTAGCACCGTGCCCTTGGAGCAAGAGGTTGGAATTAAATCTCTTTTTGCCAGGGGGTTCACTCCTGATGGAGATAAGAAGGCGACTGTTCCCAGCTGATATTTCATTGGGCAGATGCAAGCCTGTTTGGTTCCAAAACACCAAAGAGAAGGTACTTCAGAGGGAGAGGGAAGCAGAGAGTACCTGGAGTTATGCTCCTGACCTCTCTCCCACTAGTCAGAGGCAGCCAGAGACAACAATCCTGTCTAGCCACGTCCTGCTGACGAGCATATAAATACACAGCAGGCACAGAAGGATATTTGAGCAGTGATGTTATTTTCCCTGAACTCCTCTGGTTTCTGGAATTCAGTGTATATCCTTGGCAGCTGAGTACCCTTGAATTAGTTGCTCTATACCTCCCAAGCGCAGGCAGGGCATCCTCCCCACCTTCAGGCTTGAAGGCAGTAGCACAACTACAAAGCTAAGTAGCAAAGAAACAACACTGCTTGCAAGAACAGCCCCCAATCTCCACTTCTTGTTGCTCAGGTAGAGACAGTGTTTATTTATACAGATGATGCTGAGGAGGGATAAGACACAAAGAATATTCTTGTCTTTTTTTTTTTCTTTTTTTTTTTAACCAATCTAGGTCAGAACACCATTTTTTTAAATTCAAAAACTACAGCTAGCACTGCTGATGCACAATTAAAATGTTCTGGACGTTTAATTCCTTCACAAGCTAGAGAGTAATTTTCACAAGCTAGAGAGTAATTATTTCCTTTTATTTGCTCAGTATATTTAGCAAAATAATTATAATTCACTAGATTGTTTTCTTTGCTTTGGTATACTGGCATACTTCTTTTTCGGTTTCCTTTCATAGCAACTGTAGTGTTATTTTTATAGGCACATTTGGGTGGGGGAGGGGTCATAGATGAGAAAAAAAACCCAAAGTATTTTCTGACAGAAGTTCCACTTAAAGAATCTTTTCCATCTTTCCAAAACAAAAAAAGATACAGAAGAAATAACGGTGAAGGCAGATGTTGTACTGCCAGCTGGATGCAGATTGTCCCTGATCTGTCCATAGGGGTGTTAAACATGGCATCTTCCTAATCTGTGTTCTGTGAGTCCACACTGCCAGAGGACAAAGGTCAGTAACAAGCTGACCTGTAAGCCCAAACAACCCTGCTCCATTCAAATGGAGCTGTGATTTAGCTGTTTGATGCCATTTAGAAGAACACAGCATAAAGCTCGTGGGTCAGCAACAAGCCACCCAGGTACCACAAGTCTCATGTTTAAGATACAGATCCACCCTAAACAACAAATCCATTCTGAACTTGGGATTTCAGGTATCGCTGATCACAGAAACCTGGATCCCTCTTTCCAACTTGGCTTTCAGAGATAGAACCTCCAAAAGCCCATCTAAGTGGTTCTTTCCCCTCATCTTTCCATTTGGTTCTGTGCAAATAATTATTTCTCACTGGACATTGTGGGTTTGATGTTTATTGCAGTCTGCACTCAAGATAACTTGCAGGGAGAGGTCTTTCCTGCTGCTTTGAGCAGATGGGGTCCTCATCTCTCTCGAGAGGTAGTGTGCTGCCCTGACTGATGGCACCCAGGAGGATGTCACACACAGGGCTCCTTTCAGGAGGAGGCCTGGAACATCCCCCAGTAGGCTTCTGGAGGTACACTAGGGTATTTTTAACAACAGATTCAAAACCTTATTCTTTCTCACAGGGTTATTTTTGAAGCTGTATTTTAGTGCTTTCTGTTCCACTCAATATCACTGAAACATGCTGCATAGAAATCACTGACGTAAACACTGACAAAGGAGCAGAGAAGTGGAGGGGGGAGGAAGGAAATTGGGCCGTCTCTACTTCTTCCCCCTTATTTTATTTAAGTAGCATCTCCTTACCCAGCTCAGGATAAGAAGACATTTTGCTTGTGAAGATTTAGGTGCTTTGCCACTGCAAACAGGGTGCTGTGATTTTTGTCAATTCAGTTCTCATGCTTTGCTCAGGATGGGGAATGGGAGAAGGGATATATATGCAAATAAAATCTTATCCTTTAATGGATTTGCACTCACAGTGTGTGCCACAGCACACCATTATAAACATTTGCATTAGACACAGTGATCACATTTCTGAAGCCTCTATCTTCAGCCCATTGAAGTCAGCAGCCATAAGGATTAGATTTCATATCTTTATGGGAGCCCAACAATTCCATGTTTCTCACTGCCTGTTTTGTCTTAATGGAAACATACCTTGCATATCTCAGTGAGAACACTCCTCCCTCCTCCTTTCTCTACCTTAACAGCTTTTTAGGCAACTGTGTCCTCATGAGTTATATAGCTATGATTTTTATTGTCTATAAAACAGAAAAATCTGGAATCACTTGCCATTTATTTTAGGCACACTTCAATGAATGTGATGCATCTATGCCTTCATTAATTTTGTGCAGTGGGCAAAAATGGGATGCTTCAGAAGGGAAACAGGAAGAAAAAGAGCACTATGGACACAACACCCTTTCCAATTGCCCAAGTGAAATGTTTATATTCTGGAAATAGAGAATTTATTGAAAAGTTTTATCAAGCAGTAACATATTTTATGCTTATTCCTTTTTCTTTCCAGATTTCTGAACATGACCAGTAGCAACAGCTTCAAAAGCAGATCATTTGTATTGAACAAAGTTTAAACAGAGTATGATGAATATGAAAAGATTTTCACCTGTCCCCCTTTCCAGTCATGAGGAAGCAGCTGTGTTACTGGATCATACAGCAAGTACCTCCTGCTAAGGTCAGGGACAGTCACTCTAGCAAACTCAACACCACCCAACTCAGCCTGCTGCTCCTCCAGCCCAGCTGCACCAGCTCTGCCCTTTCTACCCTTGCACAACCTGCAACCTCCCATCCTCAGGATAGCAAAACCTACCAGTGCCAGCCTCACTGAGAACTGTCCCAGCTTGTTTAGGTCACTAAAGCAAACACCTCCAGCTTGGAGAGCACCATTCCCACCAAAACCTGCTTGGTGCCTGCATTGACAGACACTGATGAGCACTCACATAGGACAGTGCTGCTTTCTCTTGTTTCATGGAGGCACCGCAGCACAGCTTCATACTGGGAAGCTCCAGCTCTTTCCTCAGCAGCTGTGCTGTGCACTTTCTGTCATACTGGGACAACCAGAGGGCACAGGTCAGATGTTCCCTGCCAACAGCTGAACTCTTACCTGGGCTTGTGAAGGTCTGAAAGCAGAGTCAAAGCCATTCTGCAGAGAGTCCAGAAAAGGCTGGATTTTGTAGAGGCTATGCGTTGTCTGGCTCGAGCGGAAGGCCACAATGTGGAAGTATTTCAGAATCTTCTCAAACCTTGATTGTGTCATGATCAGTGCAATGCTCTTGTTGCTGTAGAAGCCGCTGCTCCAGATGCTGAGAACAGACTCACAGTGGTGGATGCTGGTTGATATCATGTAGCCTAAGAAGGCCTTCATTTCTGTCAAGGTGACATCAATCCAGGTGTCGTCACTACCAAACCTCTCCTGGTATTTCTTGGCATACATGTTGGTTTGGACCACCATATTCTTTAGTACATTGTCAGGGACAAAGAGCTGAAAAAAGTCCATGGCACTGGCAGTCAGGGGCATTTTTCGTGTCGGACCTAGGATAAAAGCAAGAAGGAAAGATAGACACACTCCTGATCACCACAAGGCACGTCCAACACAAGAATTTAAAAGCATGATTAATTTTTCTAATGCAAACAATGGCATGTACCCATTGTCTGACAGACTTCATCAGGAAACTTCCCCTCCCCCCCCATATACTTCCTCCTGTATGGTACTATACACTCTGAAAAGTTTCTCCCTCTACTCTGTACCCTCATTACTTGGCAGCATGCAGGCCTGTAAGACAAGCAGGCATTTTATTTCTCCACTATCACATTATCTGCAACTTTGATCCTCAGCAGCTGTTTTGGACTTTTTCTGTAAAGTCTTATATTTTTCCATATGCATGTCAAAGCATTCCTCCGAACAGCCCAGAAGGACAGTGTGAGTCCTTCAAAGACAGCACTGCCCTCATCCCAGATGACATGATTCCTAGGCTCTAGAACCTGATCCCACCTTTTCTCTTGTACCTCTAATCCCTGCCTAATTCATTGTCATCATAATTCTGTGACTTTCATATCTGTCCCTGCTCCACACAGAGTCACATACAGGTCATGTCTATGTGTTTTTGAGTTTTGTATCTCTGCCATCACATTGGAGTTTTATCCTGCACTCTGATATCCCCAAGAAAGCACATTACCAGAACAAGTCACAGCTACCATGTGGCCAGTGTCACTGTCCCACGTCACAGAGAATATTTTTAGCACTATAATGCATGCAGTGGTCCTCTTCCTCCCATAATGTAATAAGCCTTGCAGTCCCATGCTGTCATTACTCTAGCATTTCACTGATTTTGCACTTTCTCTGCCAGTTTTGACTACTCCATAAGAGGAAAAAAAAAAAAAAAAAAAAAA
>WEIU01004132.1:296239-310399 GCA_013389925.1 Aegithalos caudatus
CCAAAAAACAAGGCTCTAAGGGCTGGCAGCACTGTATCAGTGATACAAGGTCAGCAGTCAGACACTAGATAACACTAAGCTGAATTAGGAACATCAAACCCACAATACCAGGGATGCAGACACCAGTATTTACAGCCCACTCTCCTCTAATCCTTCCACAAACTAACCAAGCTCCATTCTAAAATAAGTAGTTTTCATGCTTGCACCTTGTGGTAGTGTTTTAGTTACCAGGTAAAGGCAGGGAACATTTTCTATTCTACAGAAGCAGTGAAAACCAATACCCTGAGAGGAGCAGATTCTTCAAACCCAGCAGACAGGGGAGCACTTAAAACCAGCTCTACACCCCTGTGAAAAAAGACAATGTCATGGGTATAATCCCAAACCAAGAGCTGTATCCAAGAAATATTGCACCTTAGTCCAGCAGCCTTCAGCCCTGGGACTGTCTAAAACACCCTTCCTAATCAAAAGAAGGCATACAGCTTCTCATTTGGAGTTCTGCCCAACAAGAGTGAGTCTTTCTTGCACTACAGAGCTGTCTGGATCCCAGCATCAGCTCTCTCAGCAGCAGCAAAGCATGAGATTGACCATTCCACAGTCTGCTCTGCAAAGATCCACTAACACATTGGTCAGGTTGCATTCTCCAGCAGCCCTGTATGTCAGTTGACGTTCCTAGTTACAGCAACAACTACAGCTTGCAGGAATTGTCCATGAAACAGAACTAGAAGGAATTACACAAATACTGTGGTTGAACTTGCTCTTAAGCCTTAATGTTTGGGTGCACTCTGGTGAATTCAAAGCTACTAGGACAGCAGAAACAGCATCAAGATTTTGAAACAGTAAAACTTCAGATTGCAAAGAATGCCAAAAAAGCAAACTGGATTTTTTTTTTTTTTTTTTTTGTAAGTGCAGTGGGAAAAACTCATCTATTTAAAGATGGGTTTTTCCAACTTTAATTTGTGAGATTGAAAAACTTTCAGTTGAAAGCACATTTCTCTATATTGTAATACCAGAAGAAAAAGCCTTGCACAAACCATGTTTTGGTCAGGAGAGAAGAGAAAATTTCAGTCTAAATGATAAAGATTTTCATTACCAAGTGAAAACTATGGGGCTAGGATAGATATATTTACTTCACCTTAACTGCTAGTGCAATAATAAAGCTGCTTAACAAATGTTTTCTTCTTTTGATCAGGAGGTTTATTTAGTGTTAGCACTGGCTTGATGGTTAAAGCTCACAAAACATGCTCTACACATGATTCTGTATCTTCATCCTTCCCCATAATTTAATCAAGTTCTTATATTCTACAGTAGGTATGGCTTTCTGATAACACATGGAACAGAGTGTGTTCCTAGTTTTATATGAAATCTTGAGTAACTACTGAACTCAACTCCAGTGGTCAAGCAACCTTTCAGGTAGCACACAGAGATAGTTTTTAAATACCTGGCATCAGAAGCAGAACCTGAGAGTAGGGGCAATGTTTTAAATCTTGTCTACCGCAAACAAGAATTCACAACACATTAAGTCTTACAAAGTAAAATATGCTTGTCTTGAGACTTGTGGATATGGACAATAGGTACATACATGCTGGCCTCCATCTTTAGGGACATAAGAGAAGTCAGAAGTACAAAAAAAAAATGTAAATTTGGTGTAATTAAATTTTCAGCAGCTGCACAAGTTTACCTTGATAAATGATAATGAAACCTGTCAAGTATATGGGATATGATAATCCTTTCTTACCTAGCAGTCCTGCTCTAGCCACAGTGAACCTGCTACCTCCCCTCCTTCCTGAAATAAATATACAAGCTTTGTATCTCATTGGTCATGTAGAACCCACACAGCTCTAAAATAGCATGCTGAATCACTTTCTGACTCAAACATCAACATAATTGTTGATTAAATAAAATTATGAAAGCCCCTGTATAATCTCATTGTCTTAAAAAACAGCCTTTATTGGCAAAGTGAGCACAACTGATTCATAATTTACTGATATGCAATATAACAAGAGTGACATTGAATTTCAGTAGGAAAAGAACTGAATTTTTAACACGAATTGAGTTTTGCATAGTTAATGACCAGCCTAAAATATTTAAATATTACTTTCCAAATACACAAATATATCTCATAGAGAGAGCCAACTGTCTGCAAAAGGAAATTAAATAGCTAATCTGTACTTTTTAAAGACTTTTATATTGACTTAAATGGCACTTACCCAGGAAACACTGCTATGAAAAGACTTCAATGTTTCAAACATGCACTGTTTACCTTTCAAAGCTTTACTGAGTCAAATGAAAGAATGGCTTTGCCTAGTTGTTCATTCTCAGAATGATTATACAATTATGACTCTATGTAAAATTCAGATTTTCTGTCTCCTCTGCTATGGAGTGTTGTTTGAAAATATATTTATTTTCATAGGTCTTCTTTAAAAGCCAATCAGGGTTTCCAATACAAATTACAGAGACAAAGTGCAAAAGCACTCTCGGAGTGTCTGAACATGCAGCCAGACCCAGTGTTCCATGCACAAGGCAGGACAGGGACAAAGCTCTACTGAGTAACCTCTGACTGGGCAGCACACATGACAGCACCAGAACTTTGGGCTTGCTCTAAGTGACCTTGTAGGACATGGAAAATAACAAACAACTTCTGTTATGATACAGCCTACACACACAAGCCCTTCTTCCTTCTCACCCTGTCTGCCAGCAAAAACTTGCCTGTGCAATCTGCAGCAACCACCTTCCAAGTCATTACTGCTATTTTGACTAGTTGGTTCTATTTTCTCTTTTGCACTCATAAGGAATGTCTCCCACAAAGAGACATCTCCATGTGTAAGAATAGTCTCAAAATTAATGAAAAAAGCTAAGCATGAGAAGCCATTTGTGTGTCCATACTGGTGATCTGACTGTGAAGCAAAAGTTGGCACCTCTCCCTCGGAGCGTGTGCATTGCAGAACCCATTTTGGCTCAGCTCGGCTCAGGGCAAACTGCAGCTGCCTCGCTGGCTCTGATGGCAGCAGACAGCAGGCTGCACACTCAGCTTCTCAGCAAATATATCCACTGCAGAACACCCAGAAAGATTTAAGAAAAAGTTCAGGTGGAACTTCAGGCAGCCCCTGCATGTCATCCTACAGTCTCTGGTCTTCTCTCTTGGATGCGTCCCCACTGGTCACATTCTTCCTCCTGCTTCATTTCCTTTCTAGTGTTCCTTGCTGAGCAACACATTAGGAAAAAAAATAAGAACCCCAAGTGAATAAAATGCCTTTTCCTTACTTAACTGATTTGCAGAAATAAGTCATTTGAGAGCATTTTTAACAGGTTCATGTATCCTTTCCCATATTTTCTGTTCTTATTACAAACCTGTAATTTAGTAACTCAGTGTCCACAGACTCAGAATAAGGGATGGACAAAAGACAGAAAGTTTCAAAACATACTGTAACCTATCAGTGCTTACAACATAGCATACAAATCTTAAGAAGGTCCAAAGCATTGTTATTTTGGGCAGGATTAATCAGATATGTAAGGAGAAAACACAGTGAAAGAAAGTTCTTGTGCTCTGCTGTGAAAAAGACTCTGCTCTCATTCAAACTGCAATCGAGGCTGACAACAAAATATTCCATTACACTGACAGGTCCAGGTGTTACCCTAGGTATAATAACCCAAATTGCCTGGTTTGTAAACAGATCTTGTGCAGAGCTATACACAGTTGATTTTGAAATTAATGGAACTTCATTAACAGCTTGGCAAACCCCAATACTCCCAAATCAGGAACAGGATTTGGTAGAAGTATCAGTTCAAGAATTTAGATATAAGTTTATTGTCTTATTTGAGAAAAATTTTATAGCCACCCATGAGAATAGCAGGTTAAATGTATTATATACAGACACATACCTAAGAAAAATCAATCCAGAAACTTTTTTCTTTTTTTGGGCCATTGGGAAGTACTTTCCCCTCAAACATATAGTACAGCCTTTAGAAACCAAGGTTTAAAAAGCCAATTAATTCCTTTTTCCTAAGTCCAAGGCACTGGAGACTGTTTCATATTCCTGACAAGTTACCTTTGCAAAAGCGCACAACATGATTTTTGGGTCTTATTTAGAGAACACAAAAAATGCTGACACAAGCCTTTTGTCAGAAAATATTCATCCATCAAAAAAATCATGATGTCTTTATGGAAGGTGTCAATTAATGAAATATGACAGTTAAAACAATTTCTCATCTTTTTCAAAGTGTAGAGAGCATTACAAAAACTTTAAAAAAAACAAACCTGCAAGTAGCCCAAAAATAATGTTTTAATATTTCCCAAGTGAGTATTTTTCCAAATTTCTATTTACACTGTTTCCTCATGTAACCTTAGGAAGCATTGGAGCATATCTGGCTTGCCAGAATATCAGCTTTCATATCAGCTCTATTCTTAATGGCCTGGAAATGTACATCACACCATCCTCAAACCATAGCTGGTTTGACAGCCTTATGACAAGCCTGTCAAGACAGTTCGAAGTAAGTTCACCTAACATTTCCTTTCTGAGTTTTATTCCAGTTTATTTCAGAGACTGCTCTCTTGTAGGAACTGGGCAGCAAGTATCCAGGTCTTTAGGATGGTATGCTGCATGCTTTTGTTCATCTTCATTAGAAAAAGTTACCAAAGCTTCAGTGACAGGCCTACTTTGCTAAGTCAAAGGCATCATCCTAATTTATACCAGCTGTGATTCTGACCAGTAGTTTCAGCAAATAAATGTCTGCATCTGTTATTTTGGTAGCCAAATCTTAGCTTCCTTTAGAGACTGCTTTGCATAAGAATTCAATATAAATGATGAAAATATAATCCATACTGTGGCATTCCTTGGAGTTGAGAGCCAGCTCAAGAGGAAGCAATAAAAAAGAAGTCAACTCCCAAGCAAACACTCTTGGCTTAGAAAGAAGGAACTGGACATAGTCCTTCCAAAGATGGTACTTCTTGTAGACTGTAAGGGCTCGCTCTCAGCAGCCCATGCTTCTGGGTAAGTTTTTGCAAGGTCACCTTTACAGAAACTTCCTTTGCGTGGGTGTTCAGTAGCCACATTCCTGCTCTACATTTAGTTTCAGTAAGTCTATTCCAAGCTATTTAGCAAAGTGTGATTTGTCTGCCCTCTTCCAACCTTATAAATAAGCCTTTGACAATGCCTCCAAGTCCGCACATAATAACCATAGTCAAAAAAATTGTTCCAAACAGCTTCTCTGAAAGGCCACTTTCTCTTCCCTCCCCGGCATTAAAAAGGATTGTTTTCTTCACAGCGTCAGCAATAAAGCGATCCACAGACTGCAGTCTGACTTTTATCCATAGAGAGCATTAAGAGCTGTGTCTAGAAGCAATCCAAGGACAAATGAAAGTGGACTGAAAACCAGCACAGAGCTGCTCCGTGCTGACTCTGGTCCTAAGAGTCCCCAGCCTCCACAGCACGCAGCACTGAGTTAGTGATAAATTAAACAGAGAACTTATTTAGTAAAACAAAACAGTAAAATTTAAATTAAATAGTAAAATTAATGAAGAATTTAGAAACTAAGGAACTTCCTGCAAATCAGCTTGTTTCCGTGCTGTGTACTGGATCCAGACTGTCACTCAGCTTTTTTAAACATTATAGCAAAATCCTTGAGTATTAGGTACAGCAAGTCAACCTGGCATAGGTCAAGGATGAGTAGTGCTCTGTTCCACCCAACACATGACAGTCTCCTCAAGGCCCTGATGCAACAGTGACCTTCCAATGCCTGGGGTGATAACCAAGACACCTTACCCATTTCTCCTCCATACTGCCATGTTCTGGCAGTTCAGCCTGGAAAGGGTGAAGAACTTTAATGGGGCATCAAGACTGTGATACCAAGAGTAAATAATTTTGGCTGTCATTCAGTAATTACCTTGTGTGATAAGACACTATAGAAGAAAAACTAAATTTTGCAGCATTTTCAAGAGACCAAGCAGGCATGTCTTACATCTTTTCCCATTGACCAAATGCACATCGTACCACCAACAGCACTGGTCTGATAATGAGAATGTGCCAGACATGTGGCAGTCTTCCATGGAAGTGTGCCTTGTTGTAGATGTAAGCCATAGCAAAAAACTGTTTAATTAAGAGTATTTCTTTGTGTTTACCATCATGTTTTAAAGCTACAAAGCTTTCAAGCTGTGACAAATACAAAGAATAAAAAGCCCACTGCAGCTGATGTTGACACATTTAATTATATACTTAATTTCTGTGGTGAGATCTTGCAACCTATCACCATTTTCCCAACATCCAACAGAACCTCCCAAAACACTGGCACAAGATCTTATGGTTAAAATAATTTCCAAAAGCTAAACACCTTAAAGCATCAGAGTCAATGCTGAAGTAGTATTGTATTTTGTCAGTTTACATAATTCTTGGTACATTATTTGGCCGTGAGACTGAAGATGCTCCTCAGGGGAATTCCTGCTGCAGCAGCTTCCATGGCAATAGTCCACTGCACTCTTTTGCCACAGTAGTTTTCTATTAACATTTTACTGCACTGCTCCCAGCAGCCCAGCTGACACTGAGCATATCTAGCAGATGAGAGATGACCATTGATGTGCTGACTTCATACACCACCTGTGAAACAGCTTTTAGTAGATCACATAGCAGCTACACATCTGTCCATGGGCACAGCTGTGTAATTCATGAAATAACTGTACAAAGCAGCATGGATAGTCAGCACAACTCCAACTGCCAGCAGGGTGACCTTCATAACTAATCCCAGAGGTCTGCTTTGGGATGGTTCCATGGGGGGACTCCTCTCCTGCACTGGCAACTCTTGCAGGTGCAATCCCACCACCCCACCTTTCTGTCCCAGGCTCCTGGTCTGTTCTCACACACACTATTCAAAAATACCATTACCCCATGCAACTCCTTTCCACAAATCTAAAATAAAAATCCACCTGTATAAGCATCAGCAATATTTGATGTGAGGACCCTGCCTTGAAAGGTAGGATTTTTGTGTTTGAAGGAGGGAAAATAGCCTGGTATCTTTTCCAAGCCAATCATGAGAATATTTAATTTATCTTTTGTAAATCAAAGTCAATAAGTCAATATAAGTGACATCAACTAATGAGATGCTGAAAGCCTTCACATCAACTCCTGCCATTTACATGTAACACACATATGCCATTGAAAAAGGAACCTCCAGTTTTTGAGTCTCACAAAGAAATGGTTTTTTTTGTTTTGTTTACAAATTAGTTATTTTTTAAAAAAGGAAAAAAAAATAATATAGCAACCAGAAATCCAGACATTTCAGTAAAGTATTGGAGACAGCCTTATAATGCATGAACATTAATTTCAGTACAGAACATCCTAATGATTCATCTCCATCCCATATGAGCTAAGGTAGCTACAGTACCAGTCTCTACAATTGCTTCCCAGCAGCAACAGGCTTTTCCTGGAGAAGACAGGGAGTAGTTGTTAGGGTGAGCACATAGTCCCCAAAGTATTCAATGCTACTCCTCATAAACAGACACAAGCACCTACTGCAGCCCCCGGTTGGGAAAGGGTGGTGCTGCAGCTTTCCTAGAAGAGCTCAAAACCTGCAATCTGCCAAGGAGTCTTGTGACAGAAGCTGCAAGGGGATAATACTCAGGCTTTTTCAAACCTGTTTCTTTAGATTGCACCAGCCCCCCTTGGATTTTACTGTAGGAAAGTGTGCACTTGCATTTCTAGGTGAGTTTCATCAACTACCCAGTAAGAAAAGTCTTCTCTGCTGTCATCACCCCAGACTTAGAGGCAAAGGAGCTCTCATCACTCCATATTTCATCTGCACTTACACATCTGCTTTTGAATTTGTAATTCCCTTGCTTTAAATTCTCCATGTTCCTCCCCAACACCCTCAAAACGCTTGGGACAAGCCACATGCTCTCTGCTGATGCATTAGGCTTAGAGGTAGATGAAAGTCTTAATATTTTCTTAGGACACATAAGACACAAAGTGGAGGTCATGTATTTGCAATCCTTTCTAAGGTCAGGACTCCCTTTACACATACACAGTTTCACTTTGTGTGCTTTTTGTTTTCTTTTTGCTATTTTTACTCCTGCCTGTGTTGTTACACTGCCTTTTTTCCATCCTTGTTCTGCCTGCCCTAAGAAGTGACCAGTGCTGCAGGCTGTCTGAACATCTCAACTCAAAATAGGCAAGCAGTTGGAAAGTTCAATAAATGACTTCTACATACCACGTACATCAACATCCCTAATCCTCTTACCATATGCAGGATACACTCCACAGCACTCCAAGTGCTTAGGCTTCCTAATAACTCGTATAAACCCAAAACTTGCCAGTTTTAAGAAGTCAGTCACTTCTTCAACAATTAGGAGTGAAAAAAAAAGGCAGTCACCTGTGAAAAAGATGGGATTTATTACTTGTACTGCCTGTGTTAACTTCAGGGTGACACAAATGTGTTTACAAGCCACTGTACTCCTAGGGAAGATTTTCAGGGAGTTGCATCTGCAGAGAGCAAGGCAGAAACACAACTTGGAGCTAAACAGTGCATAGAGTCAGAGTGGAATCCTCAGTGGCACAGCACTGCTCACTCTCAGCATCAGCCCCTCAGCAACACAGCACCACTCCTGCAACCTCTGCCCAGCTACTGTGTGCAGCCTGTGGAACTGCTCAGCTCCCAGCAGCTCCCAGCACAGCCCATGCCCTGCTGCACGGCGGCTGGGGCTGCAAGCGGAGCAGGAACCAGGCCACAGAACTAGGTTGGCAAAGAAAAGCATTGTGGACTTTTCCCCCACAGCATTTCAGGCAAGATGCTTTGTTGCTCTGCAGCCAAAGTCCACCTCTTTAAAGACAGGCTTACTGTGCTGTATTCTGAGATCAGGCAGGATAAAGACTGGAGGTCACCAGACAGGCATTGCTTACTAGTAGCCACCCAGAACACCAGATTACAGCTACACTTAGAGGTCAACTTGTCCAGGCTTCTGGGGGCTGCCAACATACAAACCAATATAAGCTGAAAGACACCAGAAGAATTAATCACTCTAAGAACATATTTTAGGTTATAAAAGGAGAAAGTAGCTCGTATATCTCATCTTGCATCTAGCAGCAAGAAAGATTTCACAGCAGAGATTTTCAAAAAACTTAATGGTGTATTCACATTAAAAAAAAAAAAAAAAAATGGAGCCTCCTACTTCCTAAGTTTTCTGGACCTAACTGCTGAAGTTGGTTTTATATTATAGACAGATTTGCTCCTTTACATGGCCCTTCCAGTTCCTCGGCCGTTTGTTACTACGTTAACAAAACTCTCATTTAAACATTTCTTTCCATTCATTCTTCATGTTGACTGCCTCATAAAATAAAATTAAGTCAGACACCTACTGTGAAACTCCATCAGCTTCTTCCATTACCTTTGATACAGCTCTTTTCCTGCTCACTGTGAATGGCCCTGAATAGGGAGCATTTTACCTTCCACATTGAGAATTTATTACATGCCTCCCTTAAGGTACAGATTCTCTAACCCCCATTGATGTTTTAGTGGGGGGTAAAAAAAGTCTTCAGATTATTATTAGAAAAACCGGGCCTGGTGTTTTTATAGCCTTGTGTGAGAAAATCCCAAGCCTCCTAGGCAAGCTAGAATGTTACTTATTTAGGGAGGAGAGAGAAGATGGAGAAAGCAGGTGAATATACGGCTTTTCATCACGACTACATCTGGGTCTGGTAACATCCTTGGCAGGGGTATTCAAACCACTTCACAGAAATTCTCCTTCTGGGCCTGGACTGAAGCAGTTTGGCAGAGCTGAACACAAATGACCACAGTCCCCCTTGCCAAGATCCAGGCACCATCTGCTTGGTCATACATGCACTAAGATCCTTTCATAGACCTTAGCACAGTGCTTTCCAGCATGGGATGCTGCACAAGACAATCTACTGAGGTGCTGGAAGAAAACATTTTTCTCTATTGTTAACGAGTAAAAATTAAAAACATTAAATAGTGTTAATTTCATCTTTATCTCATCCTGGTTTAAATTCTGGGTTTGTGTATGCTTTGTAATGTCCAGAGTATGTTAGTACAGTAGTGCAGATATACGATTTATAAATAAATTAATAAATATACATACATTGGGGGTACCTGTTGAAAAAACTTCTACTCAGGGGTGAGTGATCAAAAATTATTGAGGAACACTGCCCTAGAGTTCTCCAGTAACTGCATTCAGGACTAAAGCAGCCTAGCAGATACAGTTCACCTTCTTTTTAGCAGAGAGCGGAATGCAGGCACAAATCCTATAAGGTTCAGCTGCTCTACCTGTAGGTTTTATACGATATAAAAAGGAACAATTTCCCTTTGTCCTCCAAGAAAACTGTCTTCCTGTAAGAACAGAGGGAGTGGTGCTATCAGTCAGAGGTCCTTCTGCACTGGTATAACACTTTTCATGTCACTAAAGAAATATATATCATTCAAGTCATATATCACATATCACTAAGGTGGTACCACCTATGAATATGCTTATCTGCATCCCTGGATTTCAAGAATAATGCACTCTATTTACATCCCTTGACACTCCCCTTTGAATTTCAATTTGCGTCACTCGCAAATCAAAAGGATGTGTAAGAGCCTTGTGTTTTTCTCCAGCACAAATAGGTTTACAGAGCAGAAACTCATTTTGCAGTCAGGCATGCAAATTATTAATCCTAAAAGCAAGACTGAGGCTGCAATATGTGTCATGGCAGAAGAAAAAGGGGAATATCTTTTTACTAGAAAAATTCTCTGTAGTCTATCCTGCAGTCCCTTTGACTTCCATCCTGGGCTTTATGACTACCACAGATTTTGGTCACTCTTCAGAAACCTTAGCAAGCAAATTGGAACTCATGTTCTTCAGGAAGCATGGATTTTTCCTTCCAATCATGGGATTTAATGTTAGTTCCTACCACTCAGATCCGATACCAGACTTTGTGCTGTCATGACGACATGAAGCAAACAGGTTGTACTTTCAATAAACATCAAGGGCATGTCTTTTAAGAAATTTCTGAGGCAACAATTTGACAATAGTAACCTCTTCTAGAGTCTTTTCACTCCAGCTCAGCAGAAACCATTTGACACAGATACTTAACCTTAAGCTACAGTGATCAAATTATTCTAAGTATCACTGCAACACTACCCTGAAGAGCATGTTTTTGAAGTAAGATTAAGCATATTTCTTCTAGCCTAGGACTGCTCCAAACAAATGATTTAACAATATAAATATTATCATGTCAAGCGATGCAGCCCATAATAAAACACAGAAACAACTGCAAAAGAATGAATATTGGCAAGTATAGTATGGAGTCCTTGAAGACACAGCAAAAGAGGTGCTTAAAACTCTGCTTAGAATTTTTTTTCACTTGAGTTAAAAAACTTGCATACTTTCCCCTTCCTCTTCTAAATTACAAACAAGGCAGCTATCAATTAGTCTCTACAGCAGTAGTCAGAGAAAGCAAAACTTAAAAGAAATCTTTGTGTCTCCTTTCTTTAGAAAGCATTCAAGATCCACCAGTATGTAGAACATTGAGTTCAGCTAGCCTCAAAGAGGAAATGAAAAGCAATAGCTACACCAAAACTGCTTATAAAGACCATAACATTTTGCTTTCTTTATTTGAAACTATCACTTGATTTTGGTGACAGATGATCAAGAAGGGAGAATATTCCTTAAATGCTTGCTATAAAGAATTGGGCACATACATTAGCCTCTAAAGCTGCACTGGTCTCTTCTATTAGACAGCAGGAGCACAGATGCATCCACAACCCAGACACAATAAAATGCTAACTCAAAACTCCATGCAGGGGCAGTTGACACTCCTGAAGTGCAACCTTCATCCAAAAAGAAGACTGAATAATCATGGGACAACCAAACCCACAGATAAACACCACTATTAGATCTGAATTCAGATTTTGTTGAGCTGCATACTGAATTTCTTCCAGGTTTTTAATGCTATATTTGATGTGGTGATGGGTGTGACAGTTCACATATTGTATCTCCCACAAAAGCAGATCCGGAACATCAGCTGTAGTAAGCTGGGTGAGCAACGTGGTCAGGAGCACCTGGTCATAATTTTGGTATGTTAGAAGTACCAGCAATTATTTTTATGCTACACTATGAGGCAAGAACAGGCAGACTCTGGTTTCACATGACCTCAGGTCTCAACATCAACCTGCTTTTTCATCACAGGAGATACTGTTGGAGCCTACAGGCTTTACTCACTACAAGTGTGCTGTCTAACAAGGATTAAACTCAAGTGAGCCATCTTTCAGCAAGGGCAATTCAAAAGGCTGTCATATCATCAGCTATCTTCCCATAAGTTAGGTGAGAACTCAATATCTGGAAGACCTTTACCTTCTCCTCCCACAAGAATGGACTTGAGCACATGAGGCAGCACAAAATTGCACAAAGCCTGGCTTACTAAGAAGCAAAATTTGATGAACTCCTGCCCCCGACTACCTGCAACTTTAACAAGAACAGTGGAGGCACGGTGTCCAGCATAGCCCAGGGAATAAAAAAAAGGAAGTTTCATAATGACTAAGAATGAGATGTCAAAATGTGAAGTATTGGTAGAATCTATATTAATATATAAGAGAAATGTTCATTTTTATGACAGGAGATTTTAGAAAGCACAATACTACTAGAGAAACTAAATGCTGTAGCATAGAAGGGCAGGTTAGAAAGAGGTTATAGTACAGATTAAAAGGATTCAGTAGAAACTGAAAGCTTGAAAGTAAAGTTTTGAGCAGCTTTTGCTACACTTATTTCTTGTTCCTTTTCTGATTAAAGTATTTTGCTGAAGGATTCTCCATTTAGCTGCCCATTTCAGTTTAAAAAAAAAAAATCCCATCACCCTTTTATCTTAGGAAGAAAGCTGACATTAGAACAATTGGCAGTGCACTCCTCAATGTCAAGCAGCTCCAGGTCAGTACTCAGACCCCTTCTGAGTCAACCTTTCAGCAAAAGACCCAAAGGAAAGGCACGGTTTTTATTTTAACATCTCTCTCACTCTCCCACAATATATGTCCATAAAATGCTATCAAATGTTTCCGCTTCATCATACGATACAAATGGCTGCTTTTAGAAAAAAGCTAATGCTCACTTAGTTTCTTTTTATTGATTCAGGGAGAGATAGCCAGCAGAAAAAAAAAAAAAAAAAAGGAATAAAAGAGTTAAAAACTACTATCATCTCAACAACAGCATCATGTTAACAGTGTCAAGTTTATTTCATATTTCTAGAACCATTTCATATTCAGTACCCACTTTGACAGTACCAATTCAAAAATATCTATACCTGAATATTTTACACCCACCACCTGTCCCCAGAAAGCAATTAGGTGCTTGCACTACTATGTGCACTCAGCATAGTTCAATGTATTTTGAATTTACCCGAATCTAGTGGGATTATAGGTTTTGGTACTGCTGGCTGAGCTCACACCCCTCTTAACCAGAAACAGCCATGCCTTGTACAGAAATATCCAAAATGCTCTTCAATAAAATAAAAGGGATATGAAGGGGAGGAAGAAGGAAGTGAAACCAGAGCAGTTTTCATAACACAGAGATTTATGATAACCTAGGCTTGTTTCAGCTGTTAGGGCAAGGATTTTGGCTTCATTCTCAAGGCAACTAATAAGGTTCATAACAGAGTAAGTTTCAAGAGTCTGAGGACAGGATACCAGAAACTGGAATACCTGTGACAAAGACAGATAAAAATTTGAATCTTGAAGTTTAGGCTATATTTTTGTTTCTAATCCTCAAATACTAGGAGCTCCATAAGAAGAACCTAAATGAACCCAAGTTCAAGGTAACCTGTTAAACTGGGAAAATAAAGACCTCATAAAAGAAATAAAAGCCTTGGTGACTTGAACTTGATGCTCTGATCCCAATATTCCTTGAACCCTGAACAAATTTTAAGGAAAGACTAGTAAAAGACATCAAGACAAATACAGACATTTTTATCATAGACAGGTCACCTTAAAATAATTTTTAGTGGATACGCTTCTAAGATATTACTTGTAGGAAAGTTGAATTTATCTGTTCTGTTTCTAGCAAGAGATTTGTGAATTGGCAGCAGCACAGATGAGTAAGAGTATTAGTGTGTCCTTCTTACCCAGATCCTTGACTGAGAAAGTTGTCTGGATGAAGGGAGGTGACTTTGCGGAAGGCTTTTTTTTTTTTTTTTTTTT
>WEIU01004132.1:310438-320829 GCA_013389925.1 Aegithalos caudatus
TTTTTGTAAACCAGGCCATGGAATTAGAACCAATTTTATGTTCAAAACACTATCAGAAAATACTGGGCTGATCATCCTACTAGATATTATCTGAATTTATTGGCCAAAATAAATCTTAAAAACCCATAGTGAAAGTTTTTTCTCTATCTGCTGAAATCAGACACAATCTTATTGTGCAGAAAAGTGATACACAACTGACTTCTAGAACAGTAATTTTTTGGACAGCATAAAGCAGGTTACTAGTTATCTTTGGTGGAGATAGTGGCATACTAGTATCTTTGAAGGAATGTAAGACCTTACTTGGACATCTGTGCAATTTACCAACAAAGAGTTGATCCTACACTGGAAAAGGTGGAGAACTACTACTAGAAGTAGGGGTGTATACTTGCAAGGAAATATTGTGAAGAAATATGACACTTTCTTATTTTTATTGGGGGGGAAGGGGGGGGAGAAAGAAGAAAAAAAGAGAAAAATAAATAGCTAGAGAAAAAAAAAACAAACACAAGAAAGCTAAACAGCAAATCTCTTTAAATATACTTGAGGTAAATATAAGGAAAAATGAAGATGTAAGTGCCAAAAAGTAGTCTTTGATAATGAAACAATTTTACAATGCTCCCAAAGTAGTGAAGGAACAACCTTCTGATATCCAGTCCATGAACTGAAAAAACACGGAGCAGACATTCTGTTCTTTCTTTCCAGGACACCTGTTACATGATCATCAGTTATTGCAGGTGTCTGCACCACGACTTAGCTGGGCCTCTTCCAGAACTGTGCTTGTCCTCATACATATATCCATCCTTATGGCCTACAGAGGATTGTGTTGGGATTCAGTTGCAAGGAAGCTCTTTATACCTCAGGAAGTGTCGTGAACAGAGGCACCACTGGATGATGCACTGTCTCCAGAGTGTAGCATTCCGAATCTCACAAGTCTTTGGGTAGTGTCACATCACGCCCCTCACATAAGCAGATCAGTGCTCTGAACATAAAGGAGTCTCAGAGTAAGTCATCTGAGTAGAGATACGAGATTCATGCTCACACAGCTCATTACCATAGAAGTGAGGGAAACAACACCCTGAGTAACCATCAAGTCTGCCTGGGCCACTTTGCAGGACAAAGGGAAGGAGGGAGTTTTGCCTTAACAGATCAGGTAGCCTTCTGCAAGCAGAAAGCTCCTTCCCACAAGCTGCACAGCCTTCTCCCCACTCTAAAAGTTGACATGGAAGATACAAGTAGCAAGTCCTTTGCATAACCAACATTTAACTTGATACTAAGCAGCTTGCTAGTTTATCTTAGCCAACCTAAAACAAAGGAAAATAGTGCTGGAAGGGACCTCAGGAAGTCCTTCAGTCCAAGGCCTCTATCCCCATTCAGCACACATACTGGCTGTCAGTCTGCTACAACAGATATAACAGGTTAATGACACTTGTTCTTACATTTTCAGTGACACATTTGTCTTCTGCACCACTGCACTGTCTGAGAGTTTCTATCATGTCTAATTCAATTATCCATCAATTTATACCCATTATTCCTCATATTTAGTTTTCAGAGCAGGTAAGGCAGATAATTCCCTTTCCTATAATAGCTCTTTTACTTACCCATATGGTCCTTTGGCTTAAAACCAGAATACTAAAAGGCAGCCAAGTTAGTAGATCTTCTGCCTCTGTCCTTTCTCTTTATATTTAACCACATGCTTCTCACCTGAGGTGGCAACTCAGACTCTCTCTCTTAAGTGGAAAAATAGTCTCATTTCAAGTCTTGTACACTCCATTTGGATGTTTGCTTTCTCACAACAGCATGACACTGAGTTCCATTTGTCTGGTGTTCAGCTTCAACCACCAGTTCCTTTTCCACCTAGACAGTTCTTCCCCTCCATTTTCCACTTCTGCTGTTAGTCAGTGCTGCCTTCACACTAAGCATTCCATTCAGGAATGTGCTTTCAGGTTCTTATTAATTAAAAATAAAAGGTGAAATTAAATAAAAATAAAAACTTAGGTGAAACTAAACAAAAATAAAAGTAAAAATGTCCCATCAGAGTGTTTAAGCTTTTGACAGATCTTTATGCCACCCATTTTTGGAGATGCTAGACCACACCTATCCAATTCAAATGGAGACAAACAAGAATTTTCAGTAATATCAATTTTAGTGAGAATACCTGATGGGGATTAGATGGTATTTATCCAATCAGATATCTGTGCATCTGCCTGCTTTGCCCCACTATATATTTTAATGTCTGTAGGATTTGTTGCAACAGATGTAGTGTAATGCAAAGCACAATGTGAAACTCAGAGACAGTACTGAAGAGATGGTTCCCACCTCAGTAATTTGCTTACAGTCCACTGCAGAAAACAAGACAGTAAAGTCTGTCATGGAACACAGTGACCATGGGGGGCCTCCACAAAGATCAGCTAACTCCTAACTTTGCACAACTGCTCCACGCACCAAACCCCCACAGGTTTGTTCCATACACAAGATATAAATGCTCAAGGTAATCTGAACCAAAAGAACTTGCAGGGCATCCATGAAACAAAAGTAATGCCAAGACAGCACTACCTCCCAGTGGCTCTGTGGCAGCAGCCAGGCTCTCCATGGCTGACAGGAGGAGGGCTGGCTACCAACAGCCTGAGCTGTAGGGACAGGGTACAGAGAATCCACAGCCATTGGGAAGTGGGCTGGAAGAATTCAACTGAGCACTGACAAATTCCTTCCGAATGCTTTTTTGCCATGGCTTTTGCCAAGGAGTTTGTTTCAAGGAGCTGCTGCCAGTGCCCCAAGGTCACCACCATGCCTGACTGGCCTTGCCTGGCCCAATGCTCCAGGGTCATCAGCCCCCACCCCCTGCCACGGCCACATCCTGAGCTAACCTCACCTCTCACCCCAGTGCCCAGGGCTGCAGCTGTCCTGGCTGGGGTGGCAGGACCACCATGGCTCTGACAGACTCCAGGAGCACAATGGCAGGGGGATGCTGTAGAGGTTGGACAATCTTAGACCATCTCTGATGCCAGTTTAAGTGTGAGTCACTATTACCCTGTAGTAGAGAAGCAGATGAAGAAAGGCCTTTTTTGAGGGGTCATTATTCATCAACTACAACTTCATCAATTGGAAAGACCAAGATGTCATCTACTCTAAAACCCATCACTCTCTTCCCAAAGGGCAAGGTTTGTGATACGCTTGAAGATATACCCTTAAAAGAAAAAACTGAAACTACTTGCAACAATATTAGCACCGTGAAAATAGCTACAGATCACTCAAATGCACTCTAAATTTTAAAGCCTAATTTCTTTTAATCTCGGAGTCAGTGACTTGCAGATTTCCAAGTATAAACCTTCAAACGTATTTTTCTTCATCTCAAAACAATCACTAACTACATTAAAGGACAAGTTTATGAGTAAGGAATAACTACAAAGGCCAAAAAATGAGAAAGTCTTCAGTTTAAGGAGGTCATCTCATTCAGTGATCCTTTTCAAAAATACAGTCCAGAAGGCTAGAAGCCCTTTGAAAGGCTAAATAAGAATTTATACCCACATATGTATTTATATTCATGATGTGACATATCCAGCAAGACAGATGTAAGAGCATCTCACATTTTTCAAAATAATCTTGGAAATCCCTTACCCCAAAACAAAGGTGGCTCATTTTCAGTTGGCTGGTGGAACAGAAGATTTATGAACGACCACCCTGCCCTCTGAGGAGGGCTGACCACCTCTTCCCCATGGACAAGGTGGAGTCACCAATCTTGTCCTGTAAGTGCTCAAAACACCTATGAATGTGGCACTTGAGAATGTGGTTTAGTCATGAGCATTGTGGTGGTGCTGGGTTGACAGCTGGACTTGGTGACCTTAAAGGTCTTTTCCAACTTTAATGATTGTGTTATTCTGAATGGGTAAGTGCACATGTGTGAATTCCAATACATGTAGCCTCTTCCAAGTAGTTTTCCTGGGCATGAACTGACAAGATCACCCTTGCCCAAGCTGTCTGCCACATGAGTGCATCCAGAAGCAGACAGCACCATGACATCAATGGGAAGAGCCACATGCCCACAGCTACACGCTGACCCCTAGCACTGCACACTTACAGGTGCTCCCTACTCAGAAGTTAACCAGCTTATACCTTTTCAAAAAAAGCAGGGATGACTACATGCATTGGATAGTCAGACTTTCCACAACAGTGAATTTTGTAAGTAACTTTTAAAAAGGAAAGATATTCTCATTTTTTGCTTGAATTTAATCTTTCATACACACCCACCTCCCTGCCATATGTAATCAGAAATGAATCACAGTTATAACAGCAGCTGCTTTAAGTCTTTTTCTGGTTTTTCTTCACTAGAGATAACACCTTCATTTTGTGCGCACTGATGGGCTCACTGTATCTTTCATGTCAGTCCAATAATCTTCCTGTCCCACAAACAGCTAATTGCCCCCATCTATAGAGACACACACAAAATATTCTTCTTCTATGTCTCCTGTGTATCCCTCTCCAACACGATTTTGGCATCCTTACAGTGTGCCTCATCAACTACACTTCAACTTGCCTAGTTTGCAGCTGCATAGTTACAGCTTTGTATTGCTTGCTGCATAGAAGTTGCTTGTTTTTGTTCTTCGTCCTTAACATCATGTATGATTTGTCAGTAAGTCATGTGAATCCCTCGTGTTATCCAAGAAATCAGAATCAAAAGCATGTTTTCTATCTTGTCACATGAATACAATGTTGTTTTCACAGAAAATAAGGACATAATCCAAAGAGTAATTTATACAGAAACAAAATCAACTGTGGAGCTTTCCAAGCCTATTTTCCTGCAGTCTGTCAATCAAGGAAATCGCGTAATTTTTAAAGGACCTACTCAGGTATGAGTTCATTCATTTTCACACAGAGCCAATGACTGATTAACATCCTGTTCTTTAAAGAATACGAAGGGGGAGCTTGGATAAGCTCCTAGAAACGATGTCTTGCTACAAGGAACTGAGATGTCAAATGATAGCATCCTCATGCATTTGTCTTAGCCATGCATTCCTTTTGAGTCCATCTGTTCTGTTTTCTAATAACATGCCCAATTGTGGTAGTACTTGAAAGAATTAGGTATTTCAGTGATTAGACTCCACTGACCTCTCCAGTCAGGATGTGTGATTATACCCATGATTACCTTCCCTTTTAGAAATATCTTTTATTTCCAAAGTGCTAAATCCATCTACTCCAAAGTTTTTGAAGCTTCAGCACAGGAGAGAAGCAGAGCTCTTATATGAACATGAACATGCAAGAGACATTTCCATTTTCTTTTAAGTCTATGGCATCCAGGACAACTTCCTGTGACCTAGCAGTCAACACAGAGTTTGCTAGTCCACTCCACCATTAGCATCCTCATAAGACTGAGCAGAGAGGCTGATTTCCTCTCTAGCCTGACTTGAAGGTATACAGACGTGGAAACTGTTTGCTGTACTGTTTCTGAGATGTTGACTAAAGGACATGAGTAGCTGTAGGAGCTGATCTACTTTAAATTACTCCATCAATAGCTACAAAGAGAAAAGGCTCATTTTATGCAGTAACAGATCTAGGAGGAAATATGCTTTTTTCTCTGTAAAAGGCTAGACAAGTGTCTATGGAAGAGACATTAATCTGCAGTGCTTATAGACTTTTGTGTCTCAAATACTGACCAAAACAGATTCTCTTTATAAAAGCAGAGAAAAAAAGTGTTGGTTTTCTTTTTTCCTGTAAAGTCTATCTAAATACCACGTTATTCCTCAAATGCATGTTTAAGACAGAGGTATGGCAAAAGAGGCAAGGAAACACAGATAGCTAAGCTGCACTAAATTTTTTCATCAATAAGGCTGTCATATGCACTTTGTTCTCTTCAGTGATGATGGAAGAAAGAAAATGTGCTCTAAAGCCATTAAAACCTCCCAAAGAACACAACCAGATTTCCTAAGATGTATGAGATATTAAGCCTTTTCACAATTCACTTATTTAACTAAACTTCAAGACTTTAAGTCATCCTATAAAGGTTTTGCAAAGTAGTAATGCACATCTTTGAGATGTATTTATTGTATCTTCCTGAAAGTGTTGTGATACTGTCATTATAAGTAACTTCTATGTAGAATGCAAGAGCAGATTATATAAACATGCATTTTTCTCCCAATATTTTCCACAGTTACGCAAGTAAAAAGCAGCTAAGTTCTCTGATGACATAAGAACAAATCATATCAACATCACTTTATCCACTTAACAGTCAGAGAATTTGGGCCAGATATTTCTGAAGCAGAATCTGACATAAGTGACAAAGTAGCTTTCATACTTTTCTTACTCTAGAAGTTTTAAATTTTGACATCAGTCTAGTAAGACTAAAGCCTTCAGATTCTGTTCAGGACTTGAACCAAGAGTTCCTGCACTGTTAGGTGGTAGTGTGTATACAGCCCTCTTTTATGGCCCAGCCTGACTCAAGAGCTCTTCCTCCAGGCTCCTTGCTGCTGGAATGCTGCCTTCTCATCTGACTGTCCATGCCCTTGAGAACAGAAAGATATCAGAAAAAACTTCAGCTATTTGCTTAAAATTCTTCAAGGTGACAAGATTGCTAAACATGGTCTTAGCAGCTTCATCCTGAGAGCATTGTTATACAGGAGCATGTTCTTCAAAGATGGCAACTTACAGCACATTAAGTGTTCCAGAGAAACACTCTGGAAATTCAAAAGAGCCATTTTCACTGTCTAAACTCAACTTGAAGAGGATCTGCTATGCTCTTTCAGCAAGAAACATTCTTAATATTTTGTCCTTAGGTCTAGGCTTAAGAACAGGGTTTGGAGGGCATAGAAAATGAAGGAAATGAAGGAAACAGTAGCACTAACTGCCTGGGTCTTTGAGGACTTCAACATATAACACTTGAATTAGATTCCCCTGCTACTGCTGCCACCCTAAAACATAAGTATAACATAGCACCCTAACAGTAAGAAGTGCTCTTAGATCCAAGGTCAAACTTTCTGGTTGCTGAACTACATGGATATAGGATGCACTGGATCCTAGGAAGAAAACACCAGCTACCCCAAATCAGGATCATCAAGCTGCAGCAATACCAGGATATTTGCACCTCCGAAGACCCCGAAAGAACCAAGGGCAGAAGCAATAGTGCCTCTGTGTATTACAGAACAGCTCCTGGCCAGATTACTGAGCTAACAAGGGAAAGCACTACTCAGAGCCACCCCACTCCTAAAGAAAGGAAGCGCACCCCAATTAAATCTGAGGCAGGAGTGACCAGAAATGAAGGGCTTACATTGAGTTACTGGCACATACTGGCTTGAAATAGTAGTTGCTTGCTCTCTCTCCTTTTCAATTATGCTTTCCCTATCCTAGCAGCAATTTGTTCTCTTATTCCTTATGGACTCTACAACTAGGTCAAAAAGCTTGGATCCAGCACTTGATCATGGATGACATCATCTTTTTAAACACACATGTTGACCTACCCGTGGACCTGCTGTAGCCAGGTGCTCTTTGTGAAGGAAAAGCATTTCAGCAACTGCCCCAAGACCTCCTATCCATTAGTCACATCCCAGTACCTCAGAACTTGTGTCACTGCCTTGATATTTGTGACAGACTTGTTTCCTCAACCTGATTTCATTTGAACTACACAATGCCACAAGTTACCAGTTTAAAAAAATCAGGGTATCAAATCACACGGTTGGGAATTTTCTCACCAACTAACGGAATGATTTGTAAAACAGTTTAACAGGAAATAACACAACATACCAGCAAGCCATCTGCTCTAACCTCTATGTTAAACTTAACAGCTATTTTGGATTTCAACAAAGGAAATCAGGTAAAGCTATTAACGCTGGGGTCTTTTCCCCCACCAGGGAATATAAGCACCCATTATTTTTATTAAATGGAACAGGAACAACAGGAACTGGAGATCCCTGTAGAAGGGGCAGAAAAAATATCTGGGACACAAACAGCACTGTATTGCATAGCAGTGCCAGTCACTTATCTCCTCGCACCTAAGTCAAGCCAGACCTTTCCCAGTTTGTCAGAACCAACAGCCTGGGTCTTGAGTGTGTTTCTGGGATGAAGTATCATTTAGCTGTCTGTGCTCAAGATTAATTCTAAGGATGGATACAATGCTTTTTAAAGACATAAGTTTAATATTCAGGCCAGGAAGGGAAAGGCACTTGTAAGTAATTTATTCAAAAGAAAAAACAGAAGTGACGGTGTTTTCTACTTGTACTTAAAAAAACCACAAGCTTTACAAGGGGCTCTTTATTTTTTCTCTTGGGAACTTTAATTCACTCAATAACTAACTCAAACCTTTTCTTCCTCCACAACTCCCTTTCATGAAGGGGTAGTCTCCCAAACCAAAGAGCTTGACACTAGGTTTGACCCTAGTCTGATTCAAGCATTTATCTCCAGCCTCAATGAGGCTGAAGTCTCATGAGAATTTGTCTCCTGGCATCAGATGATGTCAAGTACTTCCCCCTAACTAAACCTTGAGATTTTGACCAAAAGGCCGTGCTCTGAAGTTTTGGTGCTAACCAAAGGTAATTTTCATCTCAGTCTCATGTAAACCTGTTTCTTTTAATCTCAGAACCTAGAAAGAAAGGATCTTACATCCAACACATTTGAACTGAGAATACAGTTTTCTTGGTGCTCTATCTAACCCTGTGTTTCTTGCTTGTACCCCATAAGGGCCTGAAAGACAAGCTGCCACTGCAAGGCACCTCAATGGAGACCTTTTCCTCTACAGTTTAGATACAAACTTTTTGTGTCAGAATGGTGTCCAATGAAGCAAAAATGGTGACAGCACAAGTACATTTACACGACTCCAATGATAATATCTGCAAGGCCTAAAGCCAGTAAATGTACAAACTAGGTTTATACAGTTATACACAGTTATACACAGTTATAAGCTCAGTTATACACAGTGCAGTAGTTTCCACAGGTTGGAATTAGAGTAGTCAAAAATAAAGCTATCACAAACGGTACATGTTTCCCACATATCAAATCATGACACTACCTGAACTTCTGCCAAACCAAATCACCATTCCATGAAGAGCACGCAGCATCAATCATCATCATCACAATCAACAGAACTGAAGGGCAGAAGTAACCTCCTCTGCATCTATTAGTGGAAGGAAATATTCACAGCAATATCCATATACCTTCCTTAAGAGACATTTGCATTGTTCCTGTCAACCATAAATCTGACTCCTTTATTTCAAAGGAAATATGGATTCCTGAATTAACAGGTCATAAATTCGATTCCTTTCCAAACCAGTGTTAAAGCACTAATCCCGGTTCTATCTGTGTTAAACAGGATATTACTATAAAGCAATAATATGAAGTAATAAGCCATCAAAGGCAGAGAAATTAAATTATAATCAATGCTGAAATATCATCACGTCATGAAGCTTGTAGTCCAGAACATCATCTTAGATATGGTTATGAATAAGAACCCTCAACAGAACTCAGGAGCTCTTTACAGAGGCACGTAACAATGAACTCTAAACATTTTACAAGGTTCAGCTATTTATAGAGGCAAACACAGCTCCTATTGGCACATTTGTCAGAAACACAATTGAACTTTCTCTAGGCTCCAGCGCTAGCTCCACCTTCCTCCCCAACCATCCAAAGCTGCCTCCTCAGATAGGTTCCTGCCCGGCCCACTGCACGAATTTCAGCACACTACACCAAGTGCAGCAGGACTCTGGCATTTACTTTTAACAGTCAAATTAAGGAATTAAACACTATCTGAAAAAAGCAAAGACAAGCAACCTTAGGACAGGCAAACTGTCAACTCAATTGACAGTAATCATCCTATCCTGAGATGCACATGTTGAATTTCACATCCCAGCTTTTCATAACCATTAACCTGTTTTTACAACGCCTTGCTGCTCTGCTACACAGTCAACTTGGCTGCCGAGGCCTGCAGATCCATTATATGTTATAATGGCTCCCTCGGCAAACCAGCGGTGTAACTTGTCACACAAGCCACTCCACGGAGATCTCCGTGCTGTGCACTGCTGCTGTAGGTCGCGCTGTGTCATTTCACCACTCCTGGTATTCGCTCTGGCTAAAAGCCACGCAAGGAGGGTTAAGTTTAGGGACGGCTGCAGAGAAAACCTCGCAGCCAGGGGGAATCCCAGTCCCAATCTCAGAGCCCTACTGCACAGCGCGGGGCAAGGGACCCGCACACCCCGACCAGCGGCTTTCCCCAGCTGTGAGTGGGGACGAGGATCCAGCCGCACACCGGAGCGGAGCCCCGGCGGGGGCCTGGACACCCACCCCGCTCGGGGCAGCGCCTCTCCTCGTTCCGCGGGGAACCCTGCGCCGCCGGCGCTCGGGGCACCGCCACAGCCCCGCCGGGGAGGGGATGCCTGTGACTAAGCACACGCGGCCTCTCCTCGCCCTGCCGCTCACCG
>WEIU01004132.1:321801-343049 GCA_013389925.1 Aegithalos caudatus
TCCCGGCCCCCGATCCCGGCCTCCGGTCCCGGCCTCCGATCCCGGCCCGCGATCCATGCCGGAGCTGTTCTCCGCCGCGGTGCTGGAGCGGCGCAGGACAGAGGCAGGAGCGCTGGCCTCGGTGCCTGCGGGTCCCTCAGTAGCGCCCGCCGTGCGGGGAGAGGGTGAAGGCTCCCGCGGGCTGGGAGGAGAAAGGTGCTGGGGTGTTAACCCGCTGGGACCGAGCCCCGTGAGCACTGGGGGCCCTCATGTCGCTGCCCCAGAGCAGGACACAGCTGCAGCTCCGGGGCAGCCCTTTAAGGAAAGTGGGGAAGGTGCTGGAGCACAGGGCTCTGGGACACCTGGCAGGTCCTACCACCCGTCTTGGGCTCTATGGAGGGTTTACAGTGGCCTTGGGGGTCACACACATGCTCCTGCCTGTCCAGCTCTCTGCACGGTGTGGGGCTCAGAGCCTCCAGTGCATGCTTTGGTTTCTCGAGTACAGAGTGAAGTAACCATTCTTTCAAAATCGTCACCGATTTAAAAGCAATATCATGGCACAAGAAAAACGAAGGCAGTGAAAACACCCGTGCCCTGACTGGGTTAGTTAAACATGATTCAGAAGTATCCCTGGAGTAATCTAAGGATTTTATGGAGCAGCTGATGCCCCTGGTTGTGCAGCAGTCAGAATGGTCTCTGATGTTACAGGAATGTTTGAAATCTCTGATCAAGGTTTATTATTTGCTATTGGGGATCCCACTGTGCTGGTTACTGTACAAACACTTATTAGGACGACAGTCCTTCCCTCCCTTGTCAACAGCAATAGCAGCTATTGAGTCTACCCTTTCACAGCACTGCTTTCAACAGAAGCAGTAATAGTATTTTGGAAGGTGGTGGTGGTGGTGCAGCATATTATTTGCAATTTTTGATGCAAACGTTCAGTTTCAGTAAGTTGGTCTGAAGATCTGTTAGTGCTACAGATATATCGATTTTTATAACACTGTAACACTGAATGTTTCTGTCTTTAAAAAAAAAGGAAGATTAATGACCTGTTGATTCTCAATGACTCTAGCACAACATGGAAATTTATAAAAGCTGGACTCTGTAGGTATTTAAAAGACCGATCTTATCTTCTATTCAGATATTTTTTAATTGCAATGGCTTCATTAAAACTTTAAGGTTCTATATAATGTATACAGGCAAATCCAGAGAAAATAATCCATCTTTTGCATCCTTAAGTAAACAGGAAAGCCCAGTGTATTTCAAGAGATGAGATTTAAGTTCCATTTCTACTTTGAAAAATGTCAAAACTGTCTTACTGATTATATTAAAAAATCTTTATATACAAACTTGTTTTTTTTTTTTAATTGCAAGCTCAGCCAAATTAGCCTGTGAGTTGAGCATTGCACTGTCTTCATTTCATCTCACTGGTCACCAGAAATCATAGGTCTGTAGGCCAAGCTATCCTTTTAATTGACCATGCCACCCTGTGTCTTCAGAATACTGTGATGGGAAGGCATGACTGGATATGCAGAACCTTTCTTGCTGGTAATGATGAGTGACCAGCTTGAACCCCATGAATCCTCTTTGCTGGGCTGGCATGTAGAAAGCCACAGACTCTTCTTCACAAATGTCTGATTTCTGTTTTATAGCTGTTCTACTGAAACAAAATAGGGATGGCCTTTGTTGACCTTCTCACACAATGGTTTTTAAGACTGAAAAAAAAAGCCACTTTAAATATGTTGACAGGTTCTTTGTAGTAGGGACATTGAAATAAACTTTGGATTTTTACAAGGATGGAGATGTCCATCCAGGTGATGTAGAATTCACCTCAGCATCCAGGTTCTATGGAAGTGTCCATGGACACTCAAATGTCTTCAAATTTACTGATTCTTTTTTGTGAAACTCAACAGCTGGAAGGACTGCTCCAAAGCCCAAGACAGAAAGAGAAGATTTTTCAGAATGGACTCCCAGTAAAAGAATTGATGGCAACAGTCCAGAGACTGAAGAAACCCACAGAGCCCTCACTAGCTGCTGGTTGTAGCAAAGACAGTGTCTCCCAACTCATGCATGCTTTGAGCCAAAAATAGGCTCCCATCCCTTCTGGCTGATGCACACTGCCAGAACCTTCCCATCTAATGACAAAAACTTGAGTTTTTAAGAGAGCGATGGACACAAGAGCTCTGGGAGGATACCACTCCATTGATGGAGAGAGGGGGGACTGACCCTTTCATCTACCAATCCAACATGACATTTTAATTATGGAGTCTGCTGCCATGCACACACATGCAGTTTTTGTTGATGGAAATTTGCCCTCTTTCAGCATAGTCTCTACAATGAAAAGTCCCTCTTCTGCCTGTCCCACAAGCAGAGAAATTGCTATAGTCTCTTATGCATGCATGGGAAGATGACTTTTCTGAGGCAGGCCTGTAGAGGCTCCCACACAGGGCTGCATGCCTAAGGTTTTGGCTTGCCTTATGGTCTAAGACTTAGCTTTTCATATGTAGCCCCACAGTCATCCACAGAAGCTGCTGACTGGATTACTGGAACTCAGAATGAGTATTTTGGATTGTGAAAATTGCCATGTATGACATGCTAGTAGTCATTTGATCCCAAATGATTGCAGAGGCACAGAGATATGATGGATGGATCTAAAAATGGTTATGTAAGTCCACAGGGTTTTTTATGAACAGTCAAGAAAGCCATCACCAGGGGTGGTTTGCAGCTGAAAGATCTAATTATATAAAACTAATGGAACATTATAAACATAGCTGTGTTTTCTCCTTAATCGCTTTAACTTGTGTTTAGCTGCTAGAAAACACTACTAGAGTAAATGGACTTTCGTAGCCATGGCAACCTGTGGATCCACTTTTAACTTGTCTACAGAGAAAATGTTTGCTGTTTTTTCCTTGAAGTTTTCTGGTTGTATTGCAACAGCAAAGATGCCTTCTGTATACTTCTTCTGACCCTGACAATCTTCATGGCTAAGACTATGATAGTGGGAAATCTTGTGTTTCTCAGCTCTCAGTAACTTCTAGTTCACAGCTCTTTGAGGAAGAGTCTTGTGCCATCTTCCACCATATTTACACTGTCAAACCTTGGCCTGGATAAAACAGAATATTGACATTTCTGTCTCCTCCCTAAGCATCCTCACTTCCTATTGATTTCACAGAGTTTGTGAAGCTTTGGTGTGTACCTAGTCCTTTCATAGCACAAATACACTGAGATGGAATAACATTTAATCAGATTACAGAATTTTTCTTTTCTAATCCCTTGTTCTGAAAGTGCAGTCTGGAATTTGAATTTCAAACTGTCTTCCATCTCAGCGCCCCACTAAAAGGATTTTGTAGAGTCAGAGTCAAGTTGCATATCCAGGGTGAGGCCAATAGGCTTCAGTTCCCTCTTCCATTACTGCATGGCCTCAGAAGAACAGAGAAACTTGGGGAAAAAGCTTCATCAAGACTGAAAACAACAAAGAATTGGAGCCAGTGGACTGTTCCCTCCCAAGCTCCTGAGAAGAGAGTAGGCAGGGACTATCCCGTCCCTGGCAGAGATCATGGGTCAGGCTGGTTGGTTCTCAAACACATCACTGTTTGGTGTCCCTACTTTGCAGGGAAGAAATCTCTGTGACCACAGCCAGTCCTCTTACAGTGCTCTGCACACCCTCCACAAAGGCTTCTGTCACATCTCTTGCTGCGTGGCACAGGGAAAAGCAGCTCAGTAGGGATTGGTCTGCCCCTGTCCTGCCCTACCTAGAACACTGCTCTGTGCAGGTTGTGGAGCCCTTTCTCATCCATCCTGCAACTCTCGTTGGAAGGAACATTGATAATATGTGTGGATTGAGGTTTGTTTTTTTTTCTTTATAATTCATCAAGTATTTACAGCACATGGCATGTTGAATATAATAAAAATGCTTGTCTAGGTATTTCTTTTTAGCTTTCTGTTTTCCAACTGCTTTGTATGGTTTGACCCCTGTATTTCTTGGATTGATGTTTAACATTTCCCAAGTATGATGTTGACCCATATCTCAAGAAAGAAAGTAAGCTGCTGTTTTCACATGAGAGAAATGGAGCAAATATGTTGTTTATTTTTCTTATAGTATGAGGGGGAGAGATGATTTTGATTCTTGTAATACTGAAGCAAAGGTGCACTGAAATTTCTCTCCTAAATTTTAAATTTCAGTGATGAGTAATTTTGATTTTTAGATTAAAAGCCTTTGGAAACCACATTTTTGTGCATGCCCAGTTTATTTTTAGCAAAAGCTGTATTATTAACAAGACTCACCTAAGCTCCAAAGGGAAAAATAAGGTGTGTTGCTATTGCATGCATGAAAAATCAGTTGTTTAATCAATAATTTATGCAGAGCCTATAGGGTGTTCTGCAATGGTCTGCAAAAACCCTTCCTTCCTTTCTGGTGGGGGTGTGAAGCAGAAACTAAGTGCAGTAGGCCAGAAGTATGGAGTGGTGCTGTCACTCAAAAATCAGAGTGCTGTAGGGCTGCACTTGCTTTTCCATTGAAAATCACACCGTTTTGAAATGCACTTTTGGAAGGGCTGACCCCACACACTCACTTCTCAGAAAAGACCTGAGGCAGTAAGGCAGAGCCTCAAGGGAGCACTCTTAAAGGCAGCAGTCCTAAAGCCAGTGCTCTACAACAGCCTGTGTCCCTGCAGTGTAGATCAGGTTTAACTTCTGATCAACATGGGAGCTGAACCTAGGAAGTCCCTGGGACTGGTAGTGTGCAACCATCTGTAGGCTCTTTGTTTAGCTAGTTAATTCTATTAAAGCACACTACAGGATTATTAGGTTTGCAGGGCTTGATGCCCAAAGTTAATGATAGGAACTTAGCTCCTTGAGACCTACAACTCACAGTCAGGTCTGTGAGAACACTGCTTATCATGCAAATCACACACGCAAACCTACCTGAATTTCTACCATCTACAACCCTCTTTGCTGCAAATAATAATTTCAGATTCTATCCTATATTTGTTCATTAGCTTGGTAAAAACATAATAGGATTTTCAGGGAAAGCCATGTTGTGGAAAGACGTGAAGGAAGTGACTAGAGAATGGGACCCTAGCCAGGCTGGTTCCTAGTTTGCTGTCTAACATAGTATTTGCTTTGCCATGGCCATCCTTGCTTTATCACCACTGATCTGCAAATTCTTGAAGGATGCCTGAGCTGCCAAGTCAGGTGCCTGCCTGAGTGCATGGGTACAACCATATTCTGTCTATTTCCTCCACAGATTACACTGTCATCTTCCCATTGCAGCTCAATCTGGAGGGTTCTTCAGCTGTAGAATGTGTTCATTCTGTCTGAGTATCAGCTCATTAATTTACCTTTCCAACAAAGAAGTGAAGTGGTAAAATTATTAAATAGTGCAAACATTAATCTTCTATAATAAATATTTAATAATTGATGATTCATTTAAAATTACCATATGTGTATTATTATTAAACCATTAATGTTCATAATAATAATATAATAAAATTAGAATATTATGTTATTGAAAAGAGGCCCCAAATACGCACTAACATTATGAAGGCCTCTTCTTGGAGACAGAAAACATAACCCATAGTGCCCAAAAAATGTTCCTTGAGTTGTTTACCATCTACCATCACTTTCTTTTTCTATGGGGAAATGCATTCTGGTTTCTAGCATGTATTTCTAAAATGCCCTTTAAAGCCACCTGGAAATACAGTACCCCATCTGGCAGTTGCCAAGATGCATTGATTAGCATTATCTAAATAGGCTGCAACCCATCGATAACCTTTGCTAAACCATCTCATAAGAGATTTCTTCTTTCTTTTTATTTTTTTTTTTTTTGTTCTAGTAACTTGTCAGACAATTTTAATCTGAGTAGGTATTCCTTGCAAAGCAGTATAGGTTAGCAAAGTGAGTTTAAATTCATGCTCTGTTGCATTTCATCAGACACCAGATTCATTTACGTTTTGGTTAAAAGCAGCCCCCTTTACCACATTTTTATGGGATGCAATTTCTTTCAAGAGGATGGAAAAAAGGCTGAAAAGTCAAAATATCTTCTCTGTAGGGTGATTTGAATTACTTAAGGATCTGAAATGGAATCACATCTTCCCACAAAAACAGAGTAATGTTAGTCATAATCTGTGGCAGATGTCTGTTAGTCACCATTAAATTAGGAGAGTTTACCCACTCTGTTCAATCAGTGCAAACATGAAATAGATCAGGTCTCAATTAGCTGTAGCAAAAGAAGTCTTTCAGAAGTCAAACTTTGATCATAAAAGGGAACAATACTGAAAATGTGTGAGGGAGCAGGGAAGAAGAGCGACAGGCTATTTTCATTAACAAAAATAATTGTTAATCTCAAAAATACCTTCTGTTTGACATCTGCCCCNNCCCCCATGTGAGATAACTTCTTTTTCCAAGCAAAGGCTGAATGTTCAGCCATCACAAAATAAGTGGGTTTTGCTCTTGAGGGTAATTGAACAGCTGCAGCAGTGAATGAAATGTATAAACACTTCCCAGCTCTCAGGATTTGGCCCATCAGGTGGTCCTTTCAGGGCATGGAACTGGCTGCTGGCTCAGCATATTTGGAATTTCAATTCTGAAATGCAACACTGAAAGCTACCAATTCCAGAAGCTGAGGTCTCTAAATAGCTTGTAATGTTGTTAGAAATAGGATATTTAAAAGACATCTGGAAAAAATGTTTGTGATCTTGTCAGAAATGGCTTATTTGCATGCCAGTTTTCCTCCAAATATGCAGTCAGGATTCAAAAGTGGAACATTTCCAAAGAGTGTTGTCAAGATGAAAATCAGATTTTTTGGTATGACAAGATGGAGAAAATTATTAATTGAAATGCATTTTTAGAAGTTCCCTCTAAGTAACACTGAAAATAATTTTACAAAAACAAAAGAAATAATACAAATCAGCTTTTGCGTCACATTTACGTTCTCCCTTTGTTGTTCGTGTAGCTTAGATAGTTTGGTTAATGAGTGTTATTTTCATTCAGATGGGCATGCCCTGACAAACTCCCTTATTTCTTCATCATTTGGTGACCTTGTTGTGTGTTGGGTTGATTACATTTCAAAAGAAGCTTAATATTTTATTTAAAAAGGCTGTTCCAACAGACTTTAGAAAATGTAACAACATTGTTACCTGATGGAATCCTGTTCTGAGCCCTTTTATTTTGCTGGGAGATGATGTGATCTGGGAGGCATTAAAGCAGTGCCAGTGACCAGATGCAGCAACCTCAAGCCAGAAGGCTGCTCTTCCATGTGTGCTGTGTCATTGCTACATGGTGGATCACTGAATGGATCACTGCAGAGAGCTGCTGGCAATGCCCCTGCCACCACACTGTCTTCCTCCTGACCATACCAACCTAGAGATTAAATCAAACATATAAATAAAAGCTATAAAACCACTGTTTCTTGTTGTATCTCAGCTTATTGCAGCACATTGGCCCATGGTGGGGAGCTACTTCCTGCACACTGAGGCTTCATGGAAGAGCAGTCAATTTCTCAGACCTTGGAACATCTCCTAGCAGCCTTGCTTGGGGGTTGCTCTTCTTAAATCATCAGACACTACTTGTAGAGATCAATTCTGTCTTTGTACTTATTCTGTCACTGGTCAAACATTCAAGTTGTATTTTGTCTAGAGATTTACCATGGTTTTTCCATCAGCACGTTGTCCAGCTATCAGAAATCTACAAAAAACAGGCAGAGCCTGGATTGGAATAGGCACCTTCTATGACATCAGGGTATCAGCCTTCCCCATTGTCTGCTTTCTCTGAAAAGGGACAAAGAAAACACAGGTTTTTTTATGTTGTGTTTGTTTTTTTCTTAATATATGCAAAAAAATCCCTCTAGGTGAGTACAGTTTTTCTGAGATTGCTTTTTTTGTTTTTGTAAGCTATGTATGCTGAAAGCAGAAGAATGTTCATGGAAATTCAGCTATGACTATAAATCTGTCTGTGCTTCATGTGTCATGTCCTAGTCTGCTTAATTTCACAAAGTAAAAGAAAAACCACAGTGGGTAAAGGCTGTACTAAATTTTGGAGGGACATTGGTATTTGTCAGGTACTTAATTATTACTCTTTCAAAGTTAGTCTGTAACATGAAGTCTAGTATAAAAGAAAGAGAAAGAGAAACATTTCTAAACGCCAGTTGAGTTATTGAAGCTTAAGATAGATATTATGTAATATATTCCAGCTGCTTGCTGTCAAACTGTTAATTTGTGCACTGCAGTGTCTGCTTAACTTTTCCTCACTTGGGCCACCTGCCTTTTCAGTGTTTTATGTGTAAGATCCCTCCCCGGAGGAGATTGCACAAACAACCTAAGGAAATATGGTGTTATTCTCCTGATTTATACAACAGCTTCATTTTCCTTCATTTTCTCCATTTTATACAACTGTTGTCTGGGAAATCTGCTGTCATACATGAAAGCTTCCTTTGCTGGCTGTAGGCTGAGGACACACACTGGTTCCCTGCATTTCCTTTATACACAGCCCTCAATTGGTTGGTCTCCCATCTGGCCCACTTGTCTTCTCATCAGGACCAGTAAGGGTTTTTGTCACTGATTCAACTAAGCAGAGGCTCATGGATTTCATCTTCCTTTTAAGGTTTGCCTGGTAGAATATCTGATTTTAGGAGTTTTTCTCACATGGTGGTTCTTTTTTGTTTTGTTTTTTAAAGTCCTCTTCCCCCCACCATGCTCAAAATACAGGAAAAAAAATTACAAATTAATATCACTCCCTGGTGTGTGTATGTGGAGCAACGAGGAATCAGGAACTGAATGACTTAGATGATACAAAAATATCTTGTAGGTTTTTGTATTTATAGTAATTACTCTTAAAAAAAATGTTGCATGGCTTGATTTCCCCTCTGGTCGTCCTTATTAGTGGATTGCTACAACTGCAGAGGGAACATTCTCTTTTGACTGTGATTCCTTACCCATTAAAAAGGGGGAATCATGCTGCTCTGTTGACTCAGCCTTCCTTCTCAAGCTGTACTGCAATTGCAGGCATGGTCTGAGTAGCCATTGAAACACCAAGAAATGTCCCTGGGTAACTCTGTACCTGGAGCTCCATTTTCCTATGTAACCCATGTCTTTGCCTTCTAGAAAGAAGACAAAATCTGGTTCATACTTTCTTCCCATCCTCAGTTACTGCTACTATGTGTCTGAAAACTGTCTTCTCCAGGAAAACTTCCCATCCACTATTGCATCCTGGGTATCTTCAACTACTTCAGCACCTACTAGCAAGGCGATACCTCAGGAACACACAGAGTAATTTACCCCTCTCCCAAATACAATTAATCTTAGCAGGACTTAAAGACTGATATGTAAATTACGTTACTCTAGAGCCTTGAACTGCTTAGTAAAGTAGGTATTTGCTGCAGGCAGCTACAGTACAAGTCAAACCAATTTATTTAATGTAGATTAATAATTTGATACAATTATTTTCCAAGGACAGTTAGGGTTATTTTTGAATGTTCAGTCATTTCATACCCCCAAATATACTGTATGATGAAAGTAGCTGGATTTATATTTTTAAACCATCTTTGTTGAATTTCAACTCATTTTTTTTCCAAGCAGAGACTCTACAAAGATGAGCAGAGGTCAAATCATCAGCTGTTGGCTGTAACACTGTCCCCTTTCTTCTAGTTCAGCAAGTTCAAATCCCATAAATCTCCTTGATCTTGAAATACACAAAGGCACAGAAATCTAAAAGAAAACCTTGAACATTTAGCTGTCTTGGAAATGTGCTTCCAAATATATATTCTGCAAGATTTATCGTAGAAAGCTTGTTAAACAGATGTTTTCAGTACTGGACACCTTTTGTCTGGTGGTTTAAGTAAAGAGACATTGATTCCACTGAGAGAAAATAATAAGTACTGACAAAATAGCTGACTGCATATATGCACTTCTTTAGGAATAAGGGCATATATATGAATTTCTGTAATTGTGGAAAGTCATGGAATTACAGGATAGCTAGAGTTGGAAGGGAGCTCTGGAGATCATTCAGTCTAACTCCCTGCTAAGGCAGGGTCACCTTGAGCAGGTGACACAGGAACATATCCAGGTGGGTTTTGAATAGCTCCAGACAAGGAGACTCCATGAGCTCCTTGGGCAGCCCATTCCAGTGCTCTGCTACCCTCAATGTTCTTCCTCATGTTGAGGTGGAACCCCTTGTGTTTCAGTTTACGGCCACTCTTCCTCATCCTGTACCAGAGCACCAACAAAAGGAGTCTGGCACCAATGTAATCATATATTAAGGAAAATCTGCCTAGTTCTCCATCATATGAATGTATTTATTATTTTCCACATCAGTGAATGATCACTTGTTCATGAGGATGTGTGTTTGCAGCAGGTGCTGAGATCAATCAGTAGTTTAGGCTGGGTTATCTGGGGCAGTAACAGTGACTCAATAATAATCATCCCAATTAGCCTTATCTGGCCATGAGAGGTATACTGAGCACATTGGGAAAGCCTCCATTTGTCAGTGCTCTCCTCTGCCTTGTGCACAGAATGGAAGCAGCACAAAAATGCAGGCTTGCAGCCTGGACCCCTTGAGACACTGACAAGATCCACCTTGTCTGTGCCCTTCCTTTTTCCTTCACAAAGCCTCTGCCACATTCTTTCAGAAAGACACTTCAGACACAGCAAAGAGCCAGCTGCTGGATGGATGAGTAGTTCCAGCAGTGACAGCCAGCTCGGAGTGGCTGGCTGTACACCCATCATGTTAATTAAGAGATCAGTGCTGCCACTGGGTGATGGGTGTGTCAGGCTGCTTGAGTGTGCCAGATGCCACGCTCAGTTGCCACATGAATGTCCTGTCACCCGACTGATGTTGGGCCATATTTTTACACCTTCCATCAGAAGCATCCTTCTCTGGCATGAGCATGGAGCCTCCTTTCCATAAAAGGTCAGGATTTCAGATATCTCCATCACTGTCGTAACTTTTCTGTATTATCTCAGAAGCAAAACTCATTCCCTTGATCAATGCTGAATGCAGAATGTACCCATCCATCTCTTATTTCTTTCTCCTATTTTTGTTTTCATATTGATCTCTGCTACCACAAGAAAGTCTGTAAGATGTAGCATGACATTATGGAGCTGGAAGATATAGTCATTTCTTCATCCCTGGAGGCATCCTCAACAGTGTGCAAATGCTAAAAAGGATAAAAACTTAGGAAAACCAGTTGATGTTTCAGTTCAGGTTATGACATACGCACTAAAAGTGTAAGTCTTATCATGATGTGTTTTCAGGACAAATCAATACCCAGGAATTCCTATGGAAGAGGTGAAGGATTACAGTAGGAATGGTGGCCTTCAGGAGGGGAAGAGTAAAAAAAGAGGAGTCCCAGCAAAAAGGAAGGAAACAAAATAAGAATGATAATGCTTAGGAATTTTCACAAACAGATGTAACTATACTTTTCTGTCTAATGGTCTTGGTAGGCTTTATTTCCATTAACTTTTCTGATTTGTTTCTGAGCTTTCTCAACACCCTTTGCAGCATGCTGTGGCAATGAATTACACAATTTAGGAACAGCTTGTGAAATATTTCCTTTTTTTTAACCTGTCACATGATTATTTCATTTGATGTCCCTCAGTTCTTGTACTGTGAGAAAAAGTCAACAATTATTCCTCATTCATCTTCTCTGCAGTAATCATAAATGTATACATTTACATATTTTTAAAATATTATTTTATTTATTTTTTTATTTATTCTAGTTTCCCTATATCATTTTAAACATTGATTAATCAAAGCTCCATGAAGTTTTCTAGGTGTGAGTACATTGTAGACTTTGGTAAAGACTTACTGATGTTTCTATTTTCTACTCGTTTCTTACTAGTTTTTTGCCTTCTGCTTTCCTATTTCATGGATGCTTAATAGTCAACTGTTGTTTTCTGGAATTAGTCAGAAAAATAATCAGTTTCTCTTTTGGATAATAGTTGCTGATTAGAGCATAGTGATGTGGAGAACTTCAGAACTGAGGCGCTTTAATCTCATGCAAAAGCAGAGACAAAAGTATGGAAAAGGAAACAAGGGCGCACACAATCATAGGAAAATATGTAATGGGGACTTTTTCTTCCTTAGCTCTTCTTCAGAAAGAACAGGTAGCTATATGAGAAGAAGAACCAAGTTGCAGTGAGAGGTAAGAGATGACCAAGATGTGGACCATACAACTTTTCACATTTGGATGAAGAAGACATTATCAGTGAGGAATAACAGCATTTATTGTAATTCTTGATGAGGACAGAAAATATTCAAAACACCACCATTGTGAAAATGGTGGCATTTCAGTCGAGACAGGAGGAGATAAAAAGGTGAGAGAAGAAATGTTGTAGCTATTCAGCACACAACTACACCAGGGACCAATTATCACAGGGGCCCAGGTGCAGCCTAGGAGGATGAGGGAAGCACGGGGTGAATGTCAGCAGCTGGTAGGATAAACAGTTTCATTCTGATTATTGCACTGCTGCCTGTATTAAGTACCACTAACAACAAATGCAAAACTAGAAGCCAAGCCCCCAGTTCCCTTTCTGTTATTTTTGAGATGGTGAAAATAATTATTTTGATTAAAATTTTCCCTGTGTTTGTTGACAGCAAGATTATTTACATGTAATATACGATTTTACAGCCATTGTTAACTTAAGAGGCTTCCAGCAGTTCTGTCTTAGAATATTTCATGTGAAAATTCATGTGCTCCAAACATTATTAATTTTTCTTCCCCTTGTGGGATTATGATGCACACATTTGCTTTATGCAATCTGAATAGTTAAATCTTTTCAGTCTCTTACAAGGAAATGACCATTGGTCAAAGAGGACAATATTTCCCTGTTCACCCCAAGAATGTCTAAATTCACCTGTTTTAGCCTGATTTAGTATAAATCGTTACTACACAGAATGAAGGCTGGAAGGTTTTTTCCTCTAGTTATAAATCTTATTTTTCCTCATTTATTATTTTAATTAAATAATTGATTTGGCTTCAGTTAGTTACTCTTGGTTACTTTGCCATTTAAGGAAAACAATAGATTTTGAAAGCCTGAAGAAAAAGGAACAGTTTTATGGAAATAAATGTCTTTTTTTTTCCAGATATCTTTGCCTTAAAATAATTGCTTAGCATAATGTGACAATTTCCAGAATGGTCAAGTCAGTGAATTACAAAAGAATATTTGGGAAATGTGATAAATGTTCTCATTAGCAGATTTAAAAAGCATATTAAAAGCAGACTTAAATGGGGGAAGGGAGCCAGCACCGAAGAAAATAATAGCATCTTTGGAAACTGGTTTATTCTGTACTCTTATATAAGCAGGTCACAGTGGAAAGAAGCAGTTTCTTCCTAACAAAAGCAAACACCACACTGTTTTCCAGAAAAATGCAGAATTACAGCAGGTTTCCCCAGCGTTTGGAGAGTGTCTGATTTGTCCCACTGCTTCACTGGAGGTCTCACACAGAGATAATGAATGGCCCTCACAGTCCCCTGATGGTGTCCTCTGGGCACCAGAGACAGAAAATCTTACAAGAGAGAAACCTATTGCTATTGCTGGAAATCTCCCGCGTTTCCCTGTGGTGAGAACAATAAAGACAACTCGATGGACTTTGTCCCTAGGCACTGAGAAGCACCAGTCTGCACTGGTGCAGCAGTACATGCATGGGCCTCAGCAGAGCTCCATGCAGGACAGCTGGGCTGGTCTGCTGTGTGCTCAGTCCTGGGGCCACACTGTGCACCCAAAGGAGATGTCTGGTACAGGCTAGAGCATCCAGCAAACCTGAGTGTTTCTGCTTCCTGTGTATGGATGTCTGTGTTGGATGTGTCTGACCTGGCAATCCAGCTAGCTTCTATATTTAACAGGTGTTGTATACAAACTTTTTGATACCTTGGAGCACTAGTCACATGCACACTTGTAATACAAATGGCAGTGAAACAGCGGAAAAAGTCTGTCTCCATCTCCTCCAGTGCCTGGGGTCAGACTTCATCTGTGTCCAGCTCAAGAGGCTGTTCCGCTTGCAGAAGCTCCCCTACGCGGGCAGACACTTTGGAGAAATTTTAAAGTCTCTTGGGCCATCATGAATTGGAGTGCACAAAAATAATGCTAGGGAAAATCTCAAGTTCAATGCTTTCTTTTCCTTAAGATAGTTGTGTTTCCACTTCACTTGTTATTTGAATCATGCCTTGACTACTTTTAAAATCACCTCTTGCACAGCAACTTCATCTTGTATTCTGATTTCAGTCATCTTCTAAGTCAACTAAAAGCTAGTGGCTGATGTTTCAGGAACTCACAACCCTAATTGCTGTCCCTGATACTCAGGAGCTCGCCTTTTTTTCCACATGGATACACTCGAAAATCGCAGCACACTTACATAAAAACATTATCTTCAAAAGATGTGATCCCTCAATAAGTCATGTCAAAGACTTAATCAGTGTAAGAAATCACATCATCCTGAATTGCTCTTCAGTGTGGCAAAAGTTTCTTCTAGGCCAACCCAGCAAAAAAATGTCAAATCAGACAAGGGTTTTATTAATTTTATTTGGCAGTTCTCTGCAGAACATGAGGAAGCAGACCTCTTCTCTATATTTATTTTATTGGAAGGAGTAAAAAGCTTGTCACAGATCAAAGTCTTCCAGCTGCTCTCTTGGGAAGGCACCACTCCTGCTGCTGGGTCTATGGAGCTGTAAGAGCACTGGGAATACAAGTAAGAATAAATAATATATAATAATTACTTGTGATTACTTTCAGTCTTCATCTGCTTGTACAGTATAAGCTAAACTTTCAACTGTGATCAGACAGTAAGCAGAGTGGTTTTAAAAAATGTCTACTGGAAATGTGGCTGCAAAACTATACATACCCATTTTCCCTAAAAATGTGATTTTCCCCTCCCCATACTTCACACAAATATGCCAATTTTTTACATGTTCAGTGGGGAACAGACATAAATAGCTTGGATTTGTCTTGTTTCAATAATTTAATTTAGGTGGCATTGTTTTCATTCACATAATTTTGATTCATTAAAATATTAATAATATGTTATATTTATCGGTACATGTACTAAATATATTGATATTTGGTGTTTAGAGTTTATTAAGTCTTTCAGTAGAATCAGAATAAAGTATTTCACATATAAATTAATTTAAATTCAGAATTTAAGCTTTTATTATTTTAAGCAAATTTTATTTTTTATACAAAATACAACCTCTTTTTGCAGCTTTTTACTACCCACCAAAAGATGCTGAAGACCAGGCCAATTTTCGTCATGGATTCCTTCTGCAAATATTTGGAACTTTCTGAAAAACTGCTTCTTCCAAACTAAGTCTTTAAATTTAGGACCCTCATCTGCTGAGGAGCCTCTACCTGTGGCTGAGAGGCCCCTTTTAGGCTAAAGCCACGTATAGTCACAACAAACAGTATTTATAAGTGTTCATTACAAATCTCTTTGACCTGCACGTCTCTCATTTTGGAGACTGGGCTCAGTACAACCCATTACACCTACAGTTGAATGTCTCCCTCTCCAATGTTGGTGATATTTTCCACATTTCAAAAGTTATCATATGCCACAGAATAAAATATTGAATTTCCAGTCCCCGTGCTCCCTACACCACCTCTGTTAGTCCATTTATTTTAAAAATTATTTCCACTTCTATTCAAATTCAGATTTGAATACAACTAGAGCTCTGTTAGTCCCTTTATTTTAAAAATTATTTCCACTTCTATTCAAATTCAGATTTGAATACAACTAGAGCCTTTATTTCCTGTTGTTTTCTATGCCTATAATTGAAAATCAGAACTCACTTCTTTGCTCAACTCCAAGAATTCGTAATCCTGAAGAGTGGAAATTAAACTGCAAAGAAATTCTGGATATGGTCACCTTATTTAACAGGGATTCAGCTTTTTAATAATCCATAGTGTGATCAGATAATTGAGGAGCAAGGAAAGTGTGAAAGAGCAAAAAAAAAAAAAAAAGATAGAGACCAATTACCAAAATGAAACAGACTAGAGCATCCTAAGATGAATGATGCTTCTTAAAAATGGTGTTTTATTGAATCAGGCAGAACTTGACCTATATTGGAAACAGAGGGAATTATAGTGATTATGTTGGGATAATGTCAGAAAGCAGCTTGGCTGCATTATTAAGCTTGAAAGAATCAGCTGCCACTATAAAATGCATTGCTAAACAGGCAAGGACAGTAACAAATTATCCAAAGGAAAGTGAGGGAGTTGAGAGGCCATTTTGTCACTGCCCTGTCATTGTGCAGGCATTGATCATCCGTCTTGCTGAGGACAGTCCAGGGAGGTGGGGAATACCTGTGCTCTCAGGAAACCAAATCAAGCCTTGGCACAAGGACAGTGTGGAAGGATCCTACCTGATCCTATTGAAACCCAGTCAGCAGCTCAAAAATCAGTGCAGTTAACAGGATGCGGCAGCTGGATCCAGGTCCTTTGGGAAGAGGCAAGTCCTTCACACCTGCAGGGACAGTCTTGTGTTGTGCTGTTTGCCATCCTGCTGTTCCTAATAATGCAAACAGTTCCATGCAGATGTTGTTTGTCAAAGATGCTGAGAATACAAATACAAATATAAAACAAAATATATTCGCATAAGGTGCCAGGGTGGGAAGGGAAATTACAAATGAAGATTGTTTCAGTCTTGGTTATGCCTTTCTTTCCCCTGCAATTCTAGTGGAGCTGCTCAGTTGTGACTAAAATTAGTTTTAAAGCTAAGAGACATGAAGGTCATAGCAGGAACGTATATGTCACTGTCATCTATACTTGCCATTTAAGTATTCATATTTTAAAAGTTAGTATTCTCAGGACCAAGAGATGCTAAAACAATAAACAACAATCGAAGAACATGCCCCAGGCCACCTTTTGTTTCTAGAAGGGAGATGCAAATGATGATAAGTAATACATGGGGACTTAATGTGCCAATGTGCACGAGGGGGCGGAAATGACCTGATGCTACCTTGGAACAGAAGATGGTTGGATGACACAAACTCATCTTCTAATTACCCAGATGAGGCTGTAGGTCAACACAAAAAATAACATGTTATTGATGGATCACATTTATTCAGTGAGAGATCTTCTGGAAGTACTATACAATACAACCACAGATGTTAACATTTAATAGTAGAACCTGAGACTGGGCTTGGGGCTTTTAACTGCAGAAATTTCCCTGGTGCTAATTTTTTGCTGGAGGGCTGAGAACAGCCTCTGGAATTCACACGGAAATTTTTAGACCTTTATCATGTTTTCATAACTACAGGCCCCTTCCCTTCTGTTAGTGAGCCTCTCATGGGCTTGATGCACCATCTGTAATTTCCTCATGGTGCTGAACTATAAGACATTAGTTTCTTTCACAACTTAATCAGGGTCTTTTGGGAAAAAAAAAAAAAAAGACCAGAAAAATTTTATTCAGTGTTTTGAAACTAACTTATGTGCTAAATGCAGATATATTGACCCATATTTTTTTAGGAAAAAACAAACAAATAAAAGAACTTTATTTATAGACCAAGAGGTGAAATCCTTTGATTTGGTGGGTTTTGGAGGTTGCTTATTACTTCTTTGGGCTGTTTAAGAAACTGAAGAAAGAAATTTCATCTTTGCCTATTTTTTGTTTCAAAATCTTTGAAATATTTCCACACAATTTTCATACTTATATTACTCAAATCATGGAGTAATAAAACAGTCTTTCAACATGGGGAAATTCTCTAAACATAGTAGAAATATGCTGCAATTAGAAAAATACACTCATGGAGTTTTTTTATCAATTTGAACATTTTTGAGGGTAAAAATATATGTCAGAACAGACATTTTCCTGCAAAAAATTTTGTCTTGAATGAATCAGCATTATTCCTTAAGAAATCAGCTTGCTGAAAATTACCTTGATTGTGAAAAGCTTCATTCAAAGCTGATGATTACACATCGTGTCATCCACCATGTACTGTTGCAGTGTGTACCTCAGTACCTCCCCAGTATTGAGCAATCTCTCCTGCCCCGACTCCCAGAGCCACCCCTGCCAATCCTGAGGGATTGATTTCAATGTAAGGGGTTTCCCTGTCACCCCTGGAGAGCGCCGTCAGTGATTGGTCCAACAGGAACAGCCCCGCCCCTCCCTGAAGGGGATTGGACCCCTGACCTGCCCTTCTCCCCTGGGTCACTCCCCCCCTCAGGGATTGGCCGGGGCCGCTCCCGGTTCGGCCCCTCCTCCCTGGGGAAAGCGAGGGGCGAGGGACACGTGGGTCATTCTGCCCTGGCTGTTACTGTGTTCGGGGGTCAGAGAGCTCAATAAAACCTTCACCGAACCACGGCAGAATCGGTTTCTGTCTCCATTGATCGTCTGAATTCTCAGAAAGCCACTCTGGGATATCCCTGCTACAGCCGGTACTGCAAATTCCAGGTTCCTTCACCGCTTGGATTTCGGGACACAGCACAAGCCCCGAGTTGCCTTTTGTGGTTCTGCCACGTGGCTAAAGGAAGGTATCTAGTGAGAAAGGATCACAAGCTGCCTTCTACCACAGGGAGCTGGGTCAGGGAGACAAGAACCCAGGATACAAAATAACAATGATCCTTTGATGCAAAAGAGTTTTATCATTTTCAGTAATGAGTCAATTTGACATGAGAAGTGTTTAGGAGAGTTTACTTCCACATAGTCCCTCACCTAAATGCATATATTTTCACTGATAAAAAACTTTCTAAGGAACTCCATTATATGTTAGAAATTTATTTTTCATACTGAATTCAAGCAAGCACAGTTTAGATCAACAGATTTTATGGGGGGAGAGGTGTTGAAATCTGATTTCTCAGTCTCTTTCCAATTTGACTTTTTGATTTTAAACTGAAACAGAATTTCTTTGGCTCTCTGACTTCTTCAGCTGTATGTAATTTAAGAGAAATCAATTTAGAAATTAGATGCATTAATTACTCAGCAGTGGTCAGAGAAGAACTTGCCTTTTTATAGCTGGTTGACTCCAAATACCTCTCTTAAGTGCTAAAGCATTAATTCCACTTGGAAGTGAATTAGATCAGTTTTTAGAAAATGCCAGTAGTTTTCAGTGGAAACATTCCAATTGAAAAAAGCTGGTTTTTAATGATTTTAGGTTGATCCAAATTTGGACTGATCAGGCACTCAGCTCTGTGAAATGCTAGACATGAAGGTGATCCCTCTTTTGATGAAAAATGTCCCTGGGATCACAGCAGCATGGGGGAAGACAAATAGTAAGGAACCCATCCTCCAGAGGGAAGGGATGCAGTCAGGAATCACAACCAGAGTTGCTCCTTCCACTGACTCTGTCACATTCAGGACCCTGCCCTTGTTTGTAAAACCAGAAACACAAAATTATTTTTCTGTTCCTTGGGTAAGTACTGAGGTTAGTTTATGTGCATTTATTAAACATTTAAGGTTCCCCAGTGGAGGGACAGCTATAGCTCAATGTTTCATAAAAACTACAGTCAAGGGTTGCTGCAAGGTAACATAATCTTCATCAAGGGCAGTATTTTAAGAAAAACAGTTCATTAATATCAAGAGTCAAAATCAGGAAGAAAAATACTTTAATTTAGCACTTCAGTGAGCGGTACAGGTAGTATTTTTCTAGCTAATATATCCAAAAGTGTAACATTTGAAATTCACTAACCAGAACTTTGCCTTACTGACTTTCTTGTTCCTCTCTTTGAAAGCTACACAAGTGGCATACTATAAAGTGTTAAGTCAAAGCTGCTGTGGAAGCTGTAGTCTGTGGTAGTCTCAAGACTGTGCATTACTCAAGAATGTGTGGGAAAGAGAGCTGGCCATGTCCTGTAGGCAAACAGACCAGCGTCCTTGGGTTACAGTGAAATTAGTTTTACCCCCTGCATATGTGGTCCTTTGTTTTGAATCACATGCTAGCCAGGAGAGTGAGCTCTGCACCTCTGATTGCACATGCCTTTATTGCTCCTTACCAGTTGCTTTAGCTGGCCACTGCCCTGTCTGTACTTGTTAAAGCAGCCAAGTCATGCAGTGCAGAGCAAGCAAAGATGTCCTTCAGTCATTTTAATATTAGAAATCTCTTCCTCCCTTCAAGGTGCCATACAGAGGCAAAGCTGATTTCACCTCAGTTTGATGTCAGGCATATTTGCTATGTCTGTCAGGAGTATCTGTCCTATTTCATTACTTTGCTTCTTCAGCTTCTCCCTTTATTTGCACGTTTAAGGAGCATGTGGAGGACAAACTCAGTTCGCTAGGTCCTACAAATTCTTTGCTTCTAAGCTATTTTAGGACTGTAAGAAAACTGATCATGCTGAGCAACAGATCTACATTTTTTCATCTGAGGTTCCCAGAAAAGATGTTCACACCAGAAGCCTATTAAAAAAAACACTCCAGCTACCACCATTTGGCATCTGCCTATAAAGACACTGATACTGTGAATGGATGAAAGGCATTACAGCGTGAGGTGCACACCAGGTGGATTTGTATTACATAACTTGGAGTTGTTTGTCAATAATTTCCTGCATGACAGAGAGAGTGCTGGGAAATGTTAGGAACAGTGTCATGTTTGTTTCTGGCACACAGAAGGAGCTTAGACATTTTTGCTTCAAACAAGGATTCAGAAATCACTGTTGCTCCACATCTGTCTGCTGACCCAATATGATTTGTGCTCAGGTTCAGCTCAAGCGCTGATCCCAAGGACCAACCCCCTTCCTGTAATGGCCATGCACTGGCAATACAGTGCATAACGTAACCCTACCCCGTTTCCTTGGGAAAGAAAAACAGTAGCTTGGGAATGGCTGGTAGTATGGGTGGTTTTGGGTGGAGCTGTCAGTCCCAGAGTCAGTGGTGGTCCCAAAGTCTCCCCTAGAAGTTTGCTGTTGAAAACTGGGCAAGACACCAGTTAGTTGTGATCCCAGGGGCACAGAGAAGGCTGGGTCCTGCAGTGAGTTAGGTGCTCTGTAGGATCTGAGTAAGATCCTACAGTGTAGGAGGCCCTGACAACAGGCTCTCAGCCAGCCTTGGGGGCAGGTTAAGAGCTTTTCAGGGTGCTGTTGTAGCTCTCAGCCTTTTCCCCCCATCTGTTTCACATGGATGTGTACAGAGCATCAAACAGAGCAGCAACCTTTGCCTCCCGCTTAGACGATGACAGTTTGCACCCCTCAGTGGCCTCTGTGGGGGCAGGAGCATACCCACATTTTCAACAGATACCAGAAAAATGCATGAGAAATATTCTGTGAGAAGTGTTCAGAATATTTGTCTGCATATAGGGACCAAAATAATGACTGGGTCATGGTTACCAAAATCTGGATTTTTTTTTTTTTTTTTTT
>WEIU01004132.1:343103-354228 GCA_013389925.1 Aegithalos caudatus
TTCTTACGTAGCTAACTTCTACTCCTAGTCCCTTGTATTCTTAGGAGATGTTGCTGCAGAAACATTAATACCAAAGGTAAATGCTAGCTATAAATGTTGGACAATATTCCTGAGTGCAGCAGCTTTGAGGTGGGGATAAGGGGGCTTTTACAACCTCCACTCACTGTTTCCCTGCTGCTGAAGCGGCCATGGGTGCGCTCAGTCCCCCCACATCGTTCAGAGCAGCTGATGGGCTGCCCCACTTTTCCGCTTCTTTGGATCATCCCCATTGTCCCATGGGCACCAATCCTTCACTGACCAGCCCTGCTTTGCTGAGAGCCACCCCTGGCATCACAAAGGGCACGGCCCGGCTCCCCCCAGCCCCGCTGTCCCCGGCGAGGCCCGGGCTGAGCTGCGGCGGCTGCGGCCCCCCGGATCCATTACGGGCCCGTCTGTCAGGCTGCTATTAGTGCCACGGAGAGGAACGACTCCAGCCAGGAAAAGGCATTAGCACAGGTCATTAATGAAAGGTTCTGGGTATTCTTAGAAAATTGCAGCATTACTGGGATGATTTGAAATATTTATTAACGTGGGGAATTATTTCAGTTTGCAGATTTCTCTCATTATCTTACTTTTTTTTTTTTTTNNNTTTTTTTAATTTTTTATTTTAGCTTGTTGCAAGGCTACCAAGTGGGTTTGTGAGGAATCCAGCAGTGGTCTCCTCAATCATGGAAAATGCTTTTAGAAAACATTATGGTAATACTCAGCTAAATGCTGGCTGTCCCCCCCCCCAAAAAAAAAGTAAAAATCACCATGAAGAAAACAAGAAAGTAGCACAGAGAGGAGTGTTCACTGCAGGAAACAGGCTTCTTCGCTCCATCTGCAAATATTTTTCAAATGCAAAATCAAGATGGCTTTGAGCAACAAAATTCTGGTAGTGAACAGTCCCCAGACTTGAAATTAGGCAGTGGGCTAGGCACGCGAGAAGGCAAAATCATTGTTTCCATCGTGTTTCCTATTACTTGCCAGGGTTGCTTCAAAAGAAAGCATGCAAGCAGGGTTTAAGAACCGGTATTTGGGACAAATTTTGACCTAGTTTTCAAGATAAATATCTAATATTCATTTGCAGTTCCTTTGTAGGTGCTGATGACTGGATGTCACAACATTTGAATACTCTCTTCAGAGACAGTAAACTGATTTTCAGATGTTCTTCCCGACAACTTTATTTCACATCATTTGGAGCCATGACCTCCTCTGTAGGCACTACTGATGCCTGCTTACAACTGTAGTCTGGAAAAGTAGAGAAAATATACAGAATGAAGTTAGAGAAGGGGTTTTCAACCTGTGTTTTCATAGTCCCTGTAGAATCTGACTCACAGAGGAGAACTGCTACCAGAAAAAACATCTTTGAGTCTTGTATACCCACTCACACCTCCAGCTGAGCACTGGCTCGCACAGACTGAGTCTGAGCACTGATGGGTGAGCATTCGTGTTTAAATTGTTGCAACAGTGGCGAGGTTGTTAAAGTTACCAGATGAAAGGGAAAATGATGATAGCCTTCAGACTGGTGAGTAGAACATAGGTGATTGGCATAAACAGGCAAAAGAGCATTTGTCATTCGTGTACCATGCCAGGCAGAAATTGCTGTGTGGGTGTGCAGCTTTGCATATGCTTGTTGTGGTTGTCTTAGCTTAAGTCAATGATTCTGCTGAGATAAGTATCCGAAATGCCAGGGGCAAATCAATGAAGGAAAAGGCAGGTATCTAAACTCCAGAATCAAAATAAATCCCCAGTGTAATACCTCACAGTTACAATCTAGAAAGAAATTGGCTGTTAGTTTTGAACAAAATGTGACTTGGACTGAAAAAACATAAAAATGTAAGAATTTACTGCACAATAAAAACTATCAAAGGATTTTGATGTTATTGTTGTTTTTAGCAATCAACTTCATGATCAATCATTTGCCCTCCCTGTATCTGAGAAACGAAAGGGTGAGAGGGAGTGAAGAGAGATATGAATGATTCTATAAGCATGGACTTTAGAAATTTTCTCTTAAACCTGACACATTCTTTCTGTCAGTGGGGGAACTTACTGAAAAAGGAAGCATATCTGGTAACAATAACCACAACAATATTAAGAAAAATTAAATTAAGGGACACAGAATCTAAAAGATATATTGACCATTTGAATCATTAAGGGAACTCCAAGGGGCTCAAAGCCAGAGGAAAAATGTAGACTCAGGATTGTACCATGCAAATCTGATACTACATGACAGTTTCCTACTAATGCAAGGGAAAGCATTTCATTATTGATAAGCAGAATGCATTCTATGTTAGTAGCTGGAGTCAACACAAGAACTTAATTAACATTCGTGTTTACCATGCATATCCCAAAATTGGATCAAAACAAATAAAAAGTGACTTTAAAACCTTAATTTCAGGCACTGTTTACAAATCTGTGTATGCGACTTATAAATGTTTTGCTCAGGCACCCCCTTCAGTAAAAGAAGGAACAAAGATAATATTGCTAAGATTTCTTCCCTAAGCTATGTGTAATTATATTTAGAGGTGCAGAAGTTTCACATTATTCTCTTGTTCATTTAACTAGGATTCCTCATGTGACTAAGGGTTCATTGGTAGGAATAAACATTAATAAAACCTGCCCCTGAAAGATCTTCATGCTATTGACAGATGGATTTTATTCTTGCACAGTTTATTAAAAATATCAGATACCTGAAACTGGAGCATGGTTGCCTAGATTTCATTAGATACATATGTAACATGGTAAGTGCATGTCCCTATAAGACTATCACTGTTGGAAGCAAATTTCTAGATAAATTTTTCCTTTGTATAAAGACAAAATGTATTTCTTCATTTTTTCCATCATCATTATTATTATTATTACTTTTTTTCTTGTTAATAAAATGCTCTCCAGATAATTTCTTACTGAAGTATTCATGCATAAGGAAACTACTACTCTTTTATCCTTTTCTTTAATATAAATTATGCGTTTGTTTTTTTTTTTCCTGTTGTCTCACTGCAGATTTTTTACAGGGTATGAGGAATTTAGGAGCTTTTAGATGCTAAACAAATTAGTCATAGGGTACCTTGCTTTCATATTAAAGGGAGACCTGAGACACCACTGTGGAGCATGTAGAGTAAAAGTGAAGCTCACCGCTTCCTTCAGGGAGCTCTGGAAATGAGTTCTTCTGCTTTCTTCTGCTGGAAATGTGAAAGATTTCTCAGATTCCTCCTTTCTTTGGTTAAAATTTTGTTTTTATAAAATTCCTTATTCCAAAATAATTATTTCAAAACTGCTGCTCCTGTTGTCCTTCTGCACAAAATCCTATGGCCTTGGGAGGATCTTTCTCTGAGTAGTCCCTGGGAACAACACTCAAGTGTCAAAATGGAGTTTAACTGAAATTAATATTAAAATGCCCATAATTTTCAAGAAAAAAATGATGCCTTCCCCACAATTGTAAAATGCTACAGAAAGCACACCAACTCCTCTGAAAAACTGTACATTTCCACCTTTGAGAGGGCTAGAGACAAATGAGTGTTTTCTGAAGCCCCAGACTGCGACAGTGCCATTTTGAGAAGGTGTGAGCAGTGGCGAAGGTGAAGCTGGACCCTGACAAGTTGGGTTATTGCTCTGAGGAGTATGTGTAGGTGCTGAAGAAGCTCTGTAAAGACAGCTGCTGCCTGTCCTGCCTTGGATGGTCCCTGCAGCTTTTCATGCATGTCCAGTGAGACGCTGGTGGCATGGAAGGTCATGGTTCCCAGGCTCCCACAAGAGAAAAGAGACTTACGGCTGTGCTCCTGAAATTAAACTACAGTAGCAATGAGAGGAAAAGTGCAGTGAATAATGAGGACAAGTTGTAGATTCTCAGAAACTAATTGGCACCACAGCCAACTTCATTCACTAAGGCATGGGCATAAAACCAAACTGCTTTCTCATGAAAATACTGAGGATTTTTTAATGCCATTTTCCCAGGCTTTCATCCCTTCTATTACTTTCCTCCTGCAGTTTTATTATTTTCTTCTTTCTGATCATTGGCTTTCTATTCTCTTTTCTCTCTTAGTTCAAGAATTTTTGCTTTTCTCTGCCCCTTTTTTCAAACACTTGAATTCAACATTTATTTCTACCCCTTTAAATAGTCACTGTTTCAAGCATCCTTTTTCCCTCTGCTAGTTTGACTCTCTCACCTTCTGCCTTCTCCACTAATTCACACCCTCCCACACTCACCCAAACACAAAGGTTTTGTCTGGAAATTGTGAATGAATGGTTGATGGGTGATGGGTAATGGGTGATGGGTGATGGGTGTGAATTAAGGAGTATTCCCAGAATGGGTGTCTTCAACTCCAGTCGTCAAATTCCCGATGCAAATTGATCAGCAAGCATGTTGGGATAAAGGCAGAGAAAGTGACAAGGAGATTTTTGGACATCTCTTTACTAAATTGGAAAGCTGGAGACAAAAATGCTCAAGACAAAGGTTTTGCATTGGAAATACAACTAACCTTTCCAGTGTCTAACTTTCAAGCTAATAATCCTCTGGGAGTTTGCAGTAGTCTGAAAAGGAGACACACAGACACACGCTGTATTCTCTCTGGCATGGAATTTTTTTTCTGTCTTTGTTATCTGAAATTTTAATTGAAGTCATCCAAACTGAAAGACTTCTTGGCTCTGGCATGGCATAACAAAAGCCTCCACTAGCACAGCACAGCCACATATCATAACAAACCCTGTCTTTTTCACGCTGCAAAAATATTTCTTCAGTGGTGAACCAGGTACATTTCTGTGATGAAACATGAGAAAGCTCTACAAAGAAATTAAATCTTTTTCCCTGTAATTTTGTTGGTCACATAACTACACACAAAGAAGGAATTTTCTGATGTGTGGTTAAAGCCCTGTCTCAGTCAACTAAAGCATGTATATTTTTTAATAAACTCCAGTTTCCAGCCAGCCATTTCTTTGCTTCAAATAGATCATGTAGTATTTTTGTTTTCTTGCCATTTTAAAAAAATCTGTATTAACACTGCAGAAGGAGCAGTTGGAAATGTAAGTTTGGAGAATAAAAATGCATTTGATACAATACCACAATTCTATTACTGAGAAGAACAATTTGGTGGCAGCAAGCTCCATGGACCCTTACAAAGATGGACTGAGCATGCAGCACATACAAAAAATGAGGAATGAAGAAGCAACTTCTAATATTTTTCAAAACAAATATTCAACCTCTCTCTCAGAATGACAAAACGTATAAATCTGCTGGATCAGAGGTAAGCAGTGGATCAGAGGTAAGCAGTGGCATAAAGACAAAATAGAGTAGGCTGAGTGGAAGATCTCACCAAGCAAAATAGTGTGTCTTCAGTCATTAGTGCAAGCCCATTGGAAATGGGTTTGCTGGTGGACTGTGAATGATGTTCTCCCTCCTATCCAAGTCAGTCTTTGGCTTCTCTGCTGGCACCTTTCATCACTAAAAGACTGAAGCAAAACCAGTTTCATGCTCTGTCTCCTCAAAATTTATTGTGGGAGAAAACCAAGTGCTATCCTTCCACTGAATTAATTGCCACCCAAAAAGGAACAGTTTCTAATACAAAATTTTGGGACAAAATACCATCTATAAACACTAGCAGGCATGGTTGTGAGAACTGACCCAGGCATGGAGCAGCCACCCAGAGGAAATTCTGTGTTCTGCTATTTGAATGACTGCTTGTAAATAGAGATTCATAATGTACTCAGATAGGCCATGAGATGCTAATAAGTCTTAAGGAGCACAGCCCTAATCTGGATTTAAAATGACAATCAAATAGGAGGGAGACACACAGCATGTCCCTCAAGTAATCTAATTCTTTTTCTGTGACATGATTTTAATATAATTCTTCACATTCGCATTGCATGGCTTAATCTGAATTAGATTTCTGAGCAAGACCTGATATGGACTGATCATTTAGCTTCTCCAACTGATTTCCTCTCAGACAGACCTCATTTTAGGTTTCCTTAATGTTTCTGTAGCTGTTTTGTTGTAATCTTCAGCAGCCATATCTCCTTCCAGCTGACCCAGATGCTTTGCTTCTGTAATCTGGATCCCCAGTTTCCAGACACACTGCTGCTCCACTGCTCCTTTTTTGCATTTTCAGTGAGCTCTCACAGAAAGCTCTTAGACAAACATAGTCATGATGGCATGGAAGAGAAGTCATTCTTGCATTTAAAATCTGCTAATGACATAGGGAAAAGAAGATATGTACAAATGGTCACTTGTCACAAAGAAGGGAAATTACCACTAAGAATCCCAAAGATAATGTGCTCAGGCTTGGGAAGCAGTTACAGACAGGCAAGGAAGGTGCATATGTAGGTGAAAAACCTTTTTGTGATGATTAAAAATGGTCTGGTAAAGTCAGTTCTAAAGCTGACTGCAAAAAGTGTCTAAGGGATTTCACAATGTTGAATAGCTGTGAGATAAAATAGCAGGTGAAATATAAGGTTAAGACCAGTGTACCACATACAGGAAAAACACTTCTATGTATACATAAAAGTGAATGAGCTCTAATTTAGCTACTGACTTTGGGGGAATAAAAAGAACAGGAATCATAAATAGAAACCATCATTAATTGGATTATTACAGTGTGCCCACGCTTTTTCTGAGAGTATTTTTTTCCATAAAAGATGTGGACAAAGGAAAGTCTGTTCAAAGCTATGGAAATAGCTCAGAGCATTCTAACTTGGAAAAGAGATGACCGAGGGAAAAAATGATCAATGCTTATGAAATGATAATGGTTTGGAAAAGGACAGCAAATCTTCACTGCTTCTTAAAATTAAAGAATTAAGGTGCACAAAACCAAAATAGCCAGCAGCAAATACAAATAATAAAAATATAAGAGTTTTTTCTTGCACAGTAGGTAGTGAAACTGTGTAACTTTTTGCCATAGGTGTTAGGGAGACAAAAGAAAGAATGGGTTAAAAATCCCTGCTAGATATGTTCATTAGTGTGGAAGTTGGCTGTGGGGTATTTAACGTAAGCCTAGTTAAATCTTGGAGGTGAAAAAAGCCTCCCAGTCCAAAAACTTGCAGCTCTTGATGCTGAGGCAACAATAAGTAGAATAACGATTGTTTCATATTTGCCCTTTTCCTCAATTCCTTCTTCTAAGTAGCTTGTATTCCTCAGTATCAGAGACATGATGTTGAGTTAGAGTTGCCTTTATTCTGACTCAGTACAAGCACCCTCCTCTAATTAAAGTAAAAAGGTTATACAGAAACTGTTGATCAAAAGCATCTTTATGTTGAGAATGGAGACAAGTAAACACAATCTCCAGCTCAGGTACTTCCAGTACGCAATTAAAGCAGCCTCCAAAGAGACAATGATATTTTTAAGAGCAGAGATTGCATGTCTAGCACAGAATCACCCCACCAAAAACAACCAAAAAAATCTAGGCAAGGAGGAGTGCTGTTTAGATCTTCTGTCGCCCAGATATTTGGATGCAGAGTTAACATAAGCTTGCCATCCTGCTCAGGGCAATTTTGTGAACCAGCTTCCATGGTCAAATACTCTGCTGCATGAGGGAGGAGCTGCTGATGATTTCAAATGAGCTATAAATAAACTGAAGGACATTAAATAAACAAGTCACATAGAATCATAGATCAGTTTGGGTTGGAAGGGACCTTTAAAGGTCATCTAGTCCAACCCCCTGCAATGAGCAGGGACATCTTCCATCTAGATCTGGCTGCTCAGAGCCACAAACAATCTGACCTTGCATGTTTCCAGATATGGAGCATCTACTAGCTCTCTGGGGAACCTGTTCTAGTGTTTTACCACCCACATTGTAAAAGGTTTTCCTTATATCTAATTTAAATTGACCCTCTTTTAGTTTAAAACCATTGCTCCTCAGCCTACCACAACAGGCCCTGCTGAAAAGTCCCTCTCCAGCATTCCTGCAAGCCATCTTTAGGGACTGTCAGTCTGCCATATGGTATCCCCAGAGCCTTCTCTTCCCCAGGCTGAACAGCCCCAGCTGTCTCAGCCCTTCTCCATAGCAGAGATGCTCCAGCCCTAGGATTGTTTTAGTTGCCCTCCTCTGGGAGCTCACCCATGCTGCATGGAGGATCCCAGACCTGGATGCAGTACTTGGGTGAGTTCTCATCAGAACGGAGCAGAGGGGCAGAATCCTCTCCCTGGCCCTGCTGCCCACACTGCTTTGGATGCAGCCCAGGACACAACTGGCTTTTCTGGGCTGCAAGCACACATGGCTGGGCCATGTCCAGCCTCTCATCCACCAGCACCCCCAAGTCCTTGATGGATGGGATTGAGATCAGCGATTCTGAGGAACAGTAACAGATTCTTGTGGAAGAAAAACAGAGCACACATAGTGATGATTTTGTTAACAGGCCAGGCTTTGTATCAGGTGTAGAAAGCAGATGGCAACAGAAGGAAAACTGAGCTACATGTAGTTGTTGCCACAGGCTTGCTCTGAATGCAATGAGCCAAAACTGCCATAAGAGACAGGCCAAAAGCTGTTTACATAACTCCATGGAGAAGAAAAAGGAAGCCAGAGATGATCTGAACAGGATGCTGCATTTCAGGACATAAGGTGGGAAGTGTTAGTCACAGCATTAGGCATGCATGTCTTTAATCCAGCAAGAGGAACTGTCTGTGTAAAGGCATTGGCTTTGCTTTCTAAAATTGTCTGGTACACTGTGTTTTGAGAGGGTGCAGTGAAAGTTCATGAAATGAGACTTTGAATGGTGGGGTATGTCATGTCAGATGGAAATGTTAATCTTCCCCTTTGCTACTGAATCATAATGAACAATCTCTCTGAAGTTCTGCAATCTGGAAATTTCATCAACCGCCCTCTTATGAAAACATCCACCTCAATTATATTTACCCAAAGTGGTAGGAAGACACAACTTTTTCTGGTAGCAATGGTACCAGAAGCTTGGAAATGGATGAGCTTTGCAAGTGCTCTATGATGATGATATTGATGATGATGATAATGATAATATTTTTTTTTTAAATCTGACAAAATGCAAAAGCATGTGATGGGTAAATTCAGACAATCAAAGTAACAGATTCATGGTTTTAAGCCATCTATTCCCAAAATTTAGTGTCAAATAAAGATTTGAAGGCAAGAGCTACAAAAATTGTTCAAAATCTGACAATTATTTAACAATCCTATTGCTAACAAAAGTTTCAGCTTGGGGTATATTTGCAGACCAGTATTCTGAATCCAGATACAAATGACTAATTTTTCAGCTTTGTTTAGCTGATTTGGTAGAACTGGCAATGGTATGTATACAACCAATCACATGCTGCAAGTCATATTAAAAATGTGACTTTGACCAGGATATCAGAACTCAAAAAAACCCCAATTTCTACCTCATAGAAGGACAAATCTAATGTCTTTTGACTTCCAATTGTTGAAGAAGAATGCCTTGAGAATGCAAAAAGAAAGAGAGAAAATTCAGCACCTCTTCAGCTTCATAAGTCATGTTTAGAAAAAGTATGGCTTTAGTGAGTTTGTTTATGTCATGACTATTTTCCTCCATTGTTAATAAAACTGAGATGTGAGTGTCTCTTCCAAAGGCAGTGCCCTTTATCCACTTATATAATTCATTGTGCTGGTTTTGACTGCAGTAGAGTTATTTTTTTTCCCAGCAGCTAGTACAGGGCTGTATTTTGATTTGTGCAGAAAACAGGACTGATAATACAGAGATGTTTTTGTTATTGCTGAGCAGGGCTTACACAGAGCCAAGGCCCTTTCTGCTTTTTGTATCAGGTGACCCCAGAGGAGGCTGAGGGTGAAAGGAAGGTTGGGAGGAGACACACCCAGGACAGGTGACCCCAACTGACCAAAGGGGTATTCCAGACCATATGGCATCATGCTCAGTATATAAAGTCGGGGAAGAATGAGAAGGGAGATCCAGGAGATGGCTGAATGCCTGCCTGCCCATGAGAAGCAGTGAATTAATTCCTTGTTTTACTTTGCTTGCATGCATGGCTTTTGCTTTTCCTGTTAAACTGTCTTCATCTCAACTCGTGAGTTTTTTAGCTTTTACCCTTCCTGTTCTCTCCCCAGTTCCACTGGTGGGGGAGGGAGTGAGTGACTGACTGCATGGGGCTTGGTGGCTGGCTGGGGGTAAACCATGACACCCATAAACACTTCAGAGAACTAAGGACCAGTCCCTAAAACTGTTGTGGCTTTTCTCTGGGCTGTGTGCCTCAGACTGCTCCATTGGGTGCTCTCTGTTCACTGGAAATGAGGTCTGAGTCTCATAAACTGCAGACCTGAAGTTACCCAGCCAAAGTAGGTCACTGATCACAGACCTCAGGGAAAGGGATTTTTGTTATTTGTTTTCTGCAGAGAGAGTTGAAGTAAGGGCTGTGGGCAGCATTTACAGAAGCAGGAGTCATCCATCCTTCACAGCAAATCAAGAGTGGACATGACTGAACTGAAGGCCAAGCATGAGCCTCAGTGAACTGAAACATAAATAGGATTGAGAGCTGAGGAAAGAGATGGAGAGGCAGTGACAGCTTTTACATGGCTCATCCTTCTACAAAGGAGAGGTGGGATCTAAGCCCTTAACAGACAGGTGGAGTCATAAGGCACTTTTGGAGCACTGCTCTCAAAGCACAAAGGAGCAGTCACCTTGTGAAGACAACATGTAAAGATTGCCTCCTCACCAAAAGATGTGCCACAGCTCACAACATTGACTACAGCTGCCTCTTGCAAGGATCAAAATACACAGAGAGGTTTAGTCTCTCCTCTTCATTACCAGCAAAGCCAGTCACCTTTGCTGTCCTCAGTTTCAGAAAAAATAGATCTGATGTACTGCACTGCCTTGCAAAACTGAGAAGTTGTCAGATCCCATCACAGAAACAATGGGTTCTTAAAATGGATAGGTCACTGAATAAGACTGAGGTTTCTAAGGGCAGAGAACTGCTACCTAGGTTAAATAAGCAGGCAGGGGTTTTTATTTGCTTATGTCAATAGCAACATATATCATAATACATTAAAAAGGCTATTCTGGATGGCCCTGGCTTGTAGGATGCCATTCTGGAATTTGCTGTTCCAGATGGTAAACACCAGAAAAAACTTCCCTGGGGTTTCTTTTCTGTTATTGAGTATTTCACTGACTAAAAAAAAAAAAAAAA
>WEIU01004132.1:354273-366885 GCA_013389925.1 Aegithalos caudatus
ATCTATTTGTAGCAGTCACCCAGCAAGGCATGTTTCATCCTAAACAGCCAAAGAGTTATATAATTATACTCAACAGAAAGCAGTCTCTTATCTGGGAAGTGTCAGGCAGACTTACTTACAAGCAGTGATAGGAACTCAGTCCCTGCCACAATATGCTTTTTCATATTTCTTCTCCTTTTCATTGTTTTTTCTGTGTAACTTTGTGCCCTGATTTTACATGGGTTGGATTAGTTCATTATAGTCTTCTGTAAAATCAGTGTAGCCTCTAAATTAAAAATACAGATTAAAAGAAAAAAGAGGGGGTTTGCCAACATAATATTAATGTTGTGTCAAGACAGCTAAGCTTGGCATAGGAAGGCAGCTTTCTTTGGCTATCCAAAATAATTTCTACAGTAATTGGCTTCTTTCTCACATTTTAGAAGGTTGTATCCCCAGTACAGTGCTGTACAACTAACGATTTATGCTTCTCATAAGAGAGGTAACTACAGGAAAAATAGTGCCTAAGCCACACTGGGGGGAAAAATTGGCTATAACATAGTTGCCAGAACTTTCTTAGGCCACTTCATTAAAAATAAAGAGGTGAGTATACTGTAACAAATCCTTCAAATCAGTAAAGCCTAAACCTCTAACAAACTGCAAAGTCATTGCAGTAGGCAAGGCATGAAGAAGATATTTCCCTAGGTGAGTGTAAAATAACTTACACAATACAATCTTCAGCGATTGTGGAGGAGGTGTTTTTAGCAGCTACATTGTCCTAAAGGGACACCACAGCTCTGGATTTTTCATGCTGCTACCCTTTGGATTCAGGCCTCTGTGTGTGTTGCCTTGGAAAGTTATGCCCGCTGCCTTTGAGAAGAGCAGGAAACCGGAACAACAAGAACAGGGGCTCTGGTATTTCTTCATCTCTTTTTCCAAGTGGCTTTGTGAGAGATTACTTGACTGGACAGTGATGCGTGGCTGGTGAAAGGGCCTGTGCAAGTGGGCTTGGCCCAGGCAGCTGCTGATGTCATCTGAACCTCTGCACACCTTCACTGCCGAGTCCTGGGCACGGAGCAGCCGCTCAAGGCAGAAACTCGCAGAAGTGATGCTCTTACCCACCTTCCATGCAATGAGAGGAGCCTTGCAGGTCCTAGGGAACAGAAGAACTATAGGGCAAACAATCATATACCTTTTCCTCTCTGTGAAACAGAATGAAGTCTAGATTATTGTCTATTCTGGTAGTCAAAGATACTGTCTGTAAGGACTTACGGCTAATACACAGAATCTATGTCATAAGTAAGAAAGCATGGTTTTTCCATCAGCAGCACAGTTTATAACATGAAAGAGAGCAAAAAAAAAAAAATAGTACTGGGTAGTGCTTTCTTGTAGTAACAAAATTATACTAAGACAATAGAAGACAGAGGAGTAAGAAAAAGTTGTCTTAGCAATGAATGGATGAATAATCCCCACAGCTGTTTTTTCAAAAACTCCCCATCCAGTTATTTTACAGAGGCCTTTATAAGGATGCAGAAACCTGTTTAGATGATGTACTGATCCTAGAGTAGTATGACAGCTTGCAACAGCCACAGGACCAAAGCTACCACCAAAACCACAGGGCAGTCACAATTATGTTGTCTGTGATACTCTCTTGGGGTCAGTTTATGGGCCCTGTTTTCCTAAACATCTATCTGCATTTGTGCCTTGCTATGCTGCTCAGAGCTGCTAGTCATTAAACCTTGGTTCAAGGAGAGGAGAGAATGAAAGACCAAGGCCTTTATCATCCAAAGATGGACAGTACTCTCCATGAATTGTTTCATGTTGGGAATCAATTAAAAGTTTGTGGTTTTAAGGGATGTGGTTAAAAAAGAGAATGAGAAAGTGGAGAATAAGCCAATCAACCTTTCACATTCCCTAAGATCTGGTGGGATGTCCAATCCCTTTCACTGTGACTTGTGTTGACACCTGCATGGCATCTCCCAACACTCTGTTGTTGGCAGACTTCTTCAGAGTGGTTTGAGTGGCTTCCTCCTAGCTTGTTGACTGGCTCCTACATTGTGCTCTTTGCTGCTTAATCACATGCTGTCAGACACTAATGGGGATGCTATTGCACTAATTATCGTCTACTGGTAGCTGATCTTCCTGGGAAAGCAAGTGGAGCTGCTCTTCACATACGTCACTGGAACAGTCTCTCCCAACCTAATCAGACACTTTCACCTGTTGTTTTTTTTTGTTTTTTTTTTTCCTTTTGGCAAAAACAAATCTGGGAAGAGATACACTACACAGTCCTTCTTACATCACAGATCCCAAGAATGTGCTTCCATCAGTGGGCCAGGCAGTTGTGGGGAAGAGAAACAGAGGATCAGCCACTTCAGTACAGCCATGCATATTCCATAAATCATCCTAAGAAGTTGAGCTTGATCCCTCTGGTAACAAGCTTTAGGGGAATTCCTCTTGTCTATTGGCCACAGCAAGAATAATGAACTAAATGCCTCATACATTAGATACAACAGAAAAATCAATTGAGTGTAAAAGGACGTTTTAAGAAATTGATTCTGGGTTTTAGGTTTTAGGCAAGATGCAGCTTGTCCAAAAAAGCAAAAATTGAAATGGATATTATCTTCAAGGGAATACTGGTACTGCTGTAATAAGACATGTTTAGTAGACAGTCTGGATGTTAAAATTAAAAGAGCTCTGGCTAATTCTGAAATTAGGAAACATACACAAGGCTTACAAATGAACTGTATCTCTGCAGATAAAAATCAGCATATGGGACAGAGCTGCCAAATTCCAGTGTGTGTTCTGTGCTGTGGAAAAAGACACCAGATATGCCAGCCACCAGTTCTTGATATGCTATTTCTATCTACAGCAGAAATTGAGAGATTTCCCTTGGTTAAAATGGATTTTAAATCTGTCCCAGAATCCATTGGGATATCTAGGTTATTCTCCTAGGATGTTAAAATGAAGAATTTGAATGAAAGAGTGAACAGGAAGAAAAAGCTGTTGGAAAACACACAAGAGAGAAGGTGGGAAGAGACAATTAGTGCATCTCACAATTTGTATGTAGGCAAGAGATACACTACACCAAAAAAACAAGTGAAAAAAGGCTACATAAGGAAAGAAGAGACCATTTCTATTCTCCTCTCTCTCTGCTTTCTGAAAATATCAGAGGGAGAAGGCATTAGTCCTATTAAAACTTGTGGTTATACAATGGAAGCATGTTGCATGTATGTCCCCACCTGAGGGAACAGTCAAAGAATGACTGTGTGGGCTTTGTTTTGCACTGTTTGAACAACTGATGGTTTGATAAGAAACACTGAAGATGCCCATCTAGCCATGTGGTAGCTTTCAGGTCAGGGGACAGAAAAATAAGTGATGAGTTTTGGTGTAGTTGCCACTTCTTTTGAGTGTTATGCACGTCTGCATAATAGTCCTGGAGAAGACTGAAATTTATTAAAAATGTGCTCCTGTCTCCTGTGTTGCAGTGTCCTATCAATCTTCATGGCAGTTTGGATTTCTGTAGGCAGGTACAACACTGCCAGGTCAGAGCTTTGCCATATGACTTTGAGGAAAGGACAGTCCCAAAACAAGGATTTTTAAAGGAAATTTTACATAGACTTCAGGAACTGTTACTTTAAAATCAACCCTAGTTATCTGCAAAGAAAGGTGTGAATAAAATGAAAACAGTAAATAATATTTTAAACAGTAGATTTCAATATTACTAAATAAAATTCTATTTTTTCCATGTAATTGGTTCTTTACTGAATTACTTTTCTACTGAAATAAAATGGGGAGGTAGGGAATTGGTAAAGCTGCATGATACTATGAGGTCAGTTCTTTGGTCTATCGTTTACTTCATGCACAGCCATACACAAACATTACAATTTCTGTGCTTTGGTTTCCCTGTGAGGTAATAGGTATTTATATTAATAACATCATGATTTCTTTACAGGAGTGAGATGAGGCTTAAACAACACTAAGAATTTTAAGGTCTATTGAGAGTAAATGCTAAAAAAAATTTCAAGTGGTGCTGTTACAGTCAATGGGTTTCCAGAGAAGAGAATAAACAAGCTGATAGAAAACAGTAAATTACAGGCCTCTTGAATGAATGGTCAGACTTCTCTAGATACAATTCATCCAAATAAGTTGGGACTATTTATTTGCTTTCTCTTGTGTTAGGATCACATCTCATCTTTGCTGCTGCACGTTATACCCAGACTCCATTATCCACATGAACAAAAGTGTGGGGGAGAGGGGGAGCTGCACTGCCTCATCCCACATCACACAAGCCATCCACATGCCAGGTGAGCCATCTGAGCAGCTGATGTCCTTTCATCTGCAATGGGAAATCTGTGTTTCCTCTCTGTATTGAAGCTGTGGGGAGAAAAAACTGGGGGAAAGTTCTAAAGGGCAGGATTGTGTAGCCTTTATTTCCTTGTTGCATAACACGTTATGTGAGCATCTGAAACAGACTTATCTTGAATTTAATGATGCTATTGCCCCCTTCCATTGCAAACTGCAGGAATCACTAATTACATCTCTTAGAGGCTAAGCTATTCAGCTTACATCAAAAGAGAGACTGGAAAAAATAATTACTGTTAACAAGTGAACTGAAACTATTATGCAAACTTCCCCAGTGAGCAAAAGCTGCAAGCCATAATCTGAATGAGATGGAGGATAATAAACAGCAAATGCTGTTAGAGCATTTTTGTCCTCTTTTACAAACAACAACAAAACAAAACAAACAAAAATCTGAGAGGTCAGTGCAAGAAATGCAAGCACGGATTTCTGTCCTAGGGTCACAAAGATAAATTGGGATGCTGATGTGACACTGTCCTCTGCAAAGCCTCTGAGCTGAAGGAACAAGTTACAATATTGCCATCATCCAATAGTTGGATGTTTGGAATAGTTTGGAATAGTTTGAACTGGTTGAAGACCAGTTCAAAGTCTGCTTTCCCTTTTCCATGCTATCTCCTTCCAGCTGGCCCTGTCAGCTCAGATGTTGTGAAGAAAATTCTCCTCCTTCTCTGGTGAGGAGTGAATGTGTGCTGTAAAGACTGGCCTGAAATAAAACTGGGCCATCTGCCAAACTTGGATTCAGAGCTCTAAGTTGTCCTAAAATAAACACATTTTCCTTTACCCACGTGGTGAGAGTCCATCCCATGACTGTTTTCATTCTTTCCACCTCTCTCATGTTCTCTTTACTCACCTCCAGTGCATCACTCCACACTGTATCCTGGCTTCCCAAGCCTCAGCAAGAGTTTTACAGGGCAGTGCTGATCCTACCATGGGATCAGTACTTACAAGGGGCACCGCAGAAGAGATCTGGGAGCTGTAAACCCACCACATCCCACAAGAACACATCTGTTGCTCCATCATCACATCTAACTTGTGCCACAGTGCATATCAAGCTGTTTTTCCTTCCAAGGGAAAGAGATCTTCCATTATCTTCAGTTAAATCCTCCAAGCAGTGGTTGCTGCAGGGCTGGCTTGATAGGATTCAGGGTTTGGCATGTGGCAGGGTCCTTATAAGCACAAAGCTAACACAGTCACTGGATCTGACTGAAGCTGGATCTAACTATAAGCCTAAGACTAGCTCTTTTGTTTTCTTAATTAGGATATTGCAATCAATGTTTGGCATAAGAAGACATTTTTTTGACATCTCAGGTTGCTAATTTGCTTTGAGGCATTTGAGCCCCTTTGAGTTATCTAGGGAGAGACTTCAATAGAGTATCTTTCAGGAATTTAATAAATATTCTTATTTTTTTAGACACCATCAAAGACAGAATGTGGGGCCAGCTGAGCTGTCAATCAGACTTTCTGTAGCAACTGCTATCATCTTAAAAAAAAACCCCAAAACCTGAATTAGAAACATTTTTTTGTTTAAAGAGAGGACTAGAAAAAACATTTTGGGAGATGGATGTTGCAGAATATGAGAGAGCTGGAACAGCAGAGCAGAACTGAAATTTCACCTGCCATACTTTATGAGACAATGGGAGAAAATAGCAATGAGTTTTATTTGTAGCAAGGTGACCCAAGGTGCTTTCATGGCTGAACTCACAACTTGCACAAAATAGTCATGGTTTAGGATATCTGAGTCAGAAATAAATTTAAACCCTGTATTTTTTATACTGCCCACAGCACTCATTTCTTTCATCTGTATTCTCCTGTCCTTGCTGAGTGTGACACTTAGAGCCTGTGATCTGCAGGACTTTAGAGAAGAGAGTCAGGTGTGATGATAGCTTTAGTCTATTTATATCTACTCAAAATGTACTTTAACCTTGAAAATTCTCCCAGGCTCTTTTCTCTCTTTATCAAACAATGTCATTGCTGTGGATGACAACATACCCAGCTGGGAATCACTTACTACAGCCATGTGAAATGCAGCTTATAAGGCTTCAGGTGTGTACAAAACCAATCAGGCAATGGAGGCAGATCTAGAGGTACCTGGTCAAGTGGAATCAAGCTGTGAACAGCAAGGGAAATTGTCATCACAGAGCACTAGATGACTCAGCACTGCCAAGAAATTTGAAGGCAACAATTTAGAGGTGAGCTTCAGAAAGGCTTTAAGTATTACAGCCTCATCGTTTTCCTCATGAGTCTCTCCCATAACTGAACCAGGAACTATTCTTTCCCTTGAATTCAATCCACTTTCTCTGGCATTTCCAGATGTCCTGTAACTCTTCCAGTTTCATTTCCTGTGATTCCATTACCTCAAATGCTTCACACAGCACTCTTGGGCATCTTAGCAGCATCTGTATATGGATTTATTTAGTAAGATCAGACTACTCTGGCTCCTTCGTTATTTTTCTTCCTCTGTTTTGGATCTCTTGCTCTCCTTACCTGAGATGCAAGTATTCTAAAATGCAAAGTAACACTCAATATGCTCTGAGGCTTTCCTCAATGCCACAACCTTTTAAAAACAGCAACCCAGAAAACACTCTCAAAAATACCTGTCAGCCTACCTCTAGGTTGCATCCTGTACTGGGGAGGCGTGAAACTCTGATCTCAGTCTGAGACGTTCTCCTAATTTCTCTAACTGTCAATAAAATACATACACCTCATCCCCTGTACATGGGTTCATCCAAGTAGGGAAAAACAGTTGTTATCCATTCTGACATTTGGCTATGACAAAGAGAAATTCAAGAGGAACTCAGGGAAACAAGTGCTGCATTGTGAGACTTATAATGAAAATTACCAGCAAGCAGCAGGTGTGGGAGCACTGAGAGCAGCTGATGAAAGTGCCTCCCTCACACTGGCAGTTCCCCCACATGGGGTGACCCAGGGGCAGCTGGCTGTATCAGTTTAGAGAAAGGCCACAGGTAATATTGTGGGCACCCTACCCTCCATCCTGACATTTAGCATGGGTCTGGGGAGCCCCAGCGGAAAACTCCATATATCCAGTGCTACTTATGCAAGATTTGCAGAGTAGGACCACACATGTTTTCTCAGAAAGTGGACACTGCCAGTAACCTAGATCAGTAAGGGAGAAGTAGGAGATCCTCATAGCAAAATATATTTAGCACTCCTGTTTCTAATCAGTCTCCATTGCACATCTTTTCCATATCTTACAGGAACTGTATACTCAAAAACATTGGAAAAGATGAAAACACAGTTTTTGCATTTGAAGAACTGGGACAAGCTGGGCATTGCCTTTCTTGCACAAAGATTTATTTTTTTACATAACAAATGGTGACCACTTCATCAAGACAAGTCCTTTTAATCTGTATAAAGAAATCATATCTTGCCTTTAGTCTTCCCCATGACAAATTTCAGCTCATTGGAGCGATTTGTGTTCTTTATTGCACAGCAATTATCCTGCTGTGAAGGGATGGACTTAATGACCAATCAGGTAATTTCTATTGCTAATTTCTTATATCTCGGGAGGGTGCATGATAAAAATTCTTTTTAATAAAAAGAACTTTCTTAACCTAGTGCATATAATTACACCACTGGTAAAGCACAGATACGTCCTACTTTTTAATAAATGACTCATGATTGTGCCTGCCTTGCTTTTCAGATGCTGAAATGCGGTCAATTTTGTAGAGATCTGATTCATACGAAGCCTCAAGCATGGCTTTGAAATATGCTGTCCCTTCAAAATCTTATAAGTTACCTAAACCAAAAGCTCCATAAAACTAGCTGACTGAAAAATTAATCTGCAATTGCCATATCTTTCTGCATTACAGCTAAAGGCAGAGGAAAACTTTTTTTTGTCAAAGGCACTTGGCTACAAAAGTGTCCTGACAAGAGCCATTTGTTAAGATCAGATGGCAGAGGACAAGCAGAAAATGGTGGAATCAACAGAAAATATGAGCTCATGTCCAATCATTTATTGCTGTGTGTAAATTATTTGGTAGCCCAAGTGAGAATCTGACAAAACTAGCCTAAGGACAGAATGAGGATTGAAAATCATAGTCTTGTGGTTTGGGGTTTTTTCCCACTCTCCATCTGCCCAGCATTAGACAAAGGCAGTGACTCACAGCCCTGTGTGTAGTTCAGGATACCACCTTCTCTCAGGTATGGTTTCTTTTAACTCAAAATATTTTCCTGGGCAGAATGAAGGGATCTCTCACATTTGCCTATGATTTCTGGGCAGCTGGCATTATTTCTCACTAGCTCCAACTGACCTATTGCATGTCTGGAACATGGGGATATTTCCTCAGAGCATCAGTAGATTGGATTTGTAGTGCTTGGCCTGCAGGACCAGGACATGGCCATGTGGATGGTGTAGCACATGTGCTCATGACCTATACCCTTCTCAGGAGCACATCTGTACATGCTCAGATCATAGAATAATTGAATATTCCATATGGCTTTTAGTATTTATCTGGGTCTTAAAACTTAAGGAGCATCACCGGTGTTAATTTACCAACTCCAATACAGAGCCAGTACAATTTTCTGAACATATTAAAAAAGGTAGGTTCCCTGTGACTAATCGTGCTGACACTCACCTACCTGTGCATTAACTGGAAAACATAGTATGACAAATACAAAAAAGGAATGACACAAACACTATTTCTATGAGTTCTTGAAACTGTCAAGATGTGCAGGTTTTTCCACAAATATTTGAATAAGGAGCAGAGAGAACTTTCTCCTGGTAGTGAGTCAAACTTGAGTCCTTTAACTACAAGTATGCTTTTGGTGATTTGAGGGCAAATATAACATTTCCTTATATAGTCACATCAGAAAGATGCTTTAAATGACTTCTAAAGTCCTTGCATTCTTGTCTTCTAAAAGTGAACTGCAGAGCACTTGAATTAACAGCTGCCTGAACCTGGTTGAGACACTGTGAACATCACCAACAGAGAAAGTTCATCAGACACAGAACAAAATAATGGAAAAAGCCAGACCATTTTCTTTCAAAATCACCTTGTCATGGTACAGGAGAGCTTTGTGTGGAGAGATGTCATGCCAAGTTAACGAGAAGCATCTGCTCCAGCACCTGCTGTCCTTAACAAGTTGACATGCTGTTATCATGGAGCGGTCCTGGAGTGGAGCTGGGGAGGGGGAGGTGAGCGGCACCCACGGGGCAGCCGAGTCAGGGAACGGGTTCTGCCAGGGGAAGCCAGGCAGAGTGTCTCACTGGCCCTCTTCCCTGTGAGCTCTGGCAGCAGCTGACAGCTTTAAATCCACTCTCAACTGATACATAGCCCTCCTCTGCTGATCCTATTTACTTCCTGGGCTGGCTCCCAGCACCTAGCAGTCAAGGGAGATTGCCAGCACTTCATGATGCTGCTCCCACTCCCACAGGAGAAGCTGGGAGCCAGAGGAAGATGGGGCGATGAGAGGATCTTGGACCCTTTGGCATACAGCAACAAAACTGTGGGGTTGTCAGGGACAGGAAGGATCTTGCCAGGAGGGGCGTAGGAAAGATCTTTCATTTATTTCCACTTTATTTCTGATCACTTGCTCTGTTACAGGCTGAAGTGCCAGTGTGTACTTCAGCACAGAAAATGGGAGGCTGAGACAGAGCCTGATCTCACTCGTTGCTAAGAGAGTAACCTAATTTGCAGCAGATGGTGTTTATTGTTACTTCCCATCTGCATGAGGATTAAGAATTCTTCTCAGAAAAAAATGATGCAGCCTGACAGCATCCTGGTAAGAACAGGCAAACTTAATTCCAATCTAATAAGACTTTTCTGAGCCTTTGGGTAAACCTCAACTTAAATAAAGATTAGATTTATTATTTTGGGGTGNCTAGCTGTGCAGAGTAATTTTAAAAAATGTACAGGAATGTACATTAAAAATGTACAAGCAGAGTTAGCACATTGTCTCTGATCAAAAAGTAACTTAATGTCATTGCTGAGATTTTAAGTTTCAGCTCCTCAAGGCCTTAAACCAGGATATACAAAGAAGCTTATAGCACATCTTGTAGTATCTGTCCTTGGACCCTAGCACTGATAAAAAGAGAGCTATGGGTATGCTGTCTGTGAATGATCAGTCCTTTTAAAGCACAGATGTCTCTTTTATGCTCAGCACCCATTAACTGTTTGGCACAGCATATTCTTCTGTACACACTAAGAAACTAAACTTTTATTCAATTCATATAATCCATCTGAAGTCATAAGAGTTCTACCAAGGTGCTTAGTACATTGAGCCTCATTAAAGTCTGCCTGAGTTTTTTTTGTAACCCATACTGTAAAATTGTCACCTTGAATATAATGCCACTATCAGTTGTGCCTGGGCTTTAGTAAGCACAAAAACATTGACATGACTACAGCTTAGAAACCAGGATGAAACTTTAAAATGGAAATTATAACGGACAAACCAAAAAATAATAGCATTCAAAACTGAGATAGCAAAAAACCCAAAGACTGGAATGACAATTTGGTCAAATATGTGTTTATTAACAAGGGCAACTCGCCTTAACATCTGGGTCACTCCCCAGACTGAAATAGTTATCCCATATTTATAGTATTGTGTAAATATATAGTAAAATCTCTGTGTATTCTTGCTCATAAATTCATTTTTTGATTGGCATACCTTCTTTTCCTTCCTCCATTTTATTTTCTAGAAGAAAAAGCAGAGTCTGGTTATTTTCTGCAATTTTTAGACATCAGGCATCCCCTGGCAGATGCCTGGTGGTGCTTGGGAAGATCAACTGGGTATGTCAGGAAATACGTGGCATTCCAGCCAAAAGGAATGTGTCTGAGGCCAGTGGACCTGACCAAACCCCTGCCTGGACTGCAGCAGACAGCATCCCTTGCACAGTGGCTGCACAGCTGATCTGTACATTCACAGCAAGTCTGAAGCAGCTGGGGTATGTCTGGTATCCAACATGTGTGCTGCAGAAATAGAAATCGCTCTCTAGGATTTCTTGAAGAGAAGTCTAGAAGTCCTACACACACATCTGTAACAGGTATTGTAGGGGTTGCTAATTTAATGCAAAAATCATTACAGCATTAAGTTACTTGGTATTCTTGAGACTTGCAGTGCAAAAGGAACAGCAGTAGTGGCACTTGTATGGGGATGTTGGCCAGAAGATGCTTTGCCATCCTAAAGCACATTTATTAAAATCCTCAGATGTGTAATTTTCCTCTTAATTGGTTTATACAATAATGGCACATCTAAGCCTTTTTCATTATTTCGTCTGTTGTGGTGTTGCTAGGTGGGCTTCACATGGTTAAGTACACGACTACATGCAATATCTGTGATATAAACACCACGACTCACACATACATTTCCCCATGCAGAGTTTCTCTTCCAGCTTGGTTTGGTCACACCTCTTAAATAAGCTGTGCAAAAAAACTCTGCTGTCTTTCTTCCTCAGAATCTTATGACAGAGTATCTGTTTTTCACCTTAAAAGTCATCAAGTTAAACAAAAGCCTTGGCAAGCCCAACCAGATCTCTGCTTATTGCATGCTAACAAAATTTGCTCCCATTTCAGATGGAAATGCTTCTCCTCCAAATCTTGTGCTCTTTAAATAATTTTTTACCCTTTGGAAAAAGTGCACAGATTTCTAAGTTTCTGTGAATCGTTAGTGACATCCAGTGGCTAAAATGCTAAAAATTCATCATTCATATTGTCTAGGGACACCTAAATTTCTATCTCCTTCTCTGAGAGATACCTATTAGAAAAAGGAGAAAGGTGAAAAAGTCTGTCCCCCAACTCTTCCACAACACATTGTGGATTTGATTAAATCTCATTGAACTTGCAATATATAACTGTTATCTATCCTTTGTGATAACTATCAGAAACTATAGAGTTCCCCTAAGGAACCATAGAGGTCCCTTAAGAAATCAAATGGCTGAAACCATGCCACTTTCAATCAAAACACAGATATATATCACAAGACAAAACAAACAAATGAAAATGCTGAGAAATATAAACCAAATGCAGATAAAGGTTTCACTAGGTAGCGTTCCAGGAAGCTAGTGAGTGAATGCTGCTGATTTCTGTGGCTGTCAGTCACCCAGCTCCAGAGGTGTTAATAGGCCTACTGAGCTGGTGAGGGCCTAGTCATGCTTAATGTCAGTAAGTAGATTAGAAAAGGCTTGGCCCTAAATAAACAAGCTAAATAAGAAGTTTGGAAATTCCTCAGGTGTTGGGTCTTTGAAGACAAATATAACATTACAGTAATGACATTGGTATGTGGATATATCAAAATATGAATTTATATGTATGATATAAA
>WEIU01004132.1:368692-488634 GCA_013389925.1 Aegithalos caudatus
TTTTTTTTTTTTTTGTGTCAAGATGCATGTTGATATCATACATATAAATTCATATTTTGATATATCCACATACCAATGCCATTACTGTAATGTTATATTTATCTTCAAAGACTCAACACCTGAGGAATTTCCAAACTTCTTATTTAGCTTGTTTATTTAGGGCCAAGCCTTTTCTAATCTACTTACTGACATTAAGCATGACTAGGCCCTCACCAGCTCAGTAGGCCTATTAACACCTCTGGAGCTGGGTGACTGACAGCCACAGAAATCAGCAGCATTCACTCACTAACTTCAGTGTTCAGAGCTGGAGTCAGGTATATAAACTCTTCTACACTTTTTTCATGTATTTAATTCAATTTCCAAATGAAAACAAAACAAAGGCACTCAATAAGGTGTCAATTTTAGGAAAATATCCCTTTCTGCATTCTGAACTTCTGTTTATTAACTGATACTCTTTGTTTTTAACATCTACGGAAAGCAGCTAACTCAGAATATTTCTTACACAGTTTTGCTGGAGGGCCAGAAGATACATTGATGGAGGTGTCATCTTAGGAAGGCAAGGTACTCAAAATAATATAGTAACAGTGGCACCTTAGTTGGCCTAATACTACCTACATTTTTGAAGCTTCTCAGAACCTCGAGTGTTGTACCACCACATATTAGCTGTAGTATATCTATCCTTACATGTTATACACAGTCACACTTTTCCCATTTATCATAAATTGTAGGTAACCTTTTCAACTTTTTAAAAATAATTAAACCAGAGACAACTTTCAAGAATGTGGTGGAAGGTAAAACTAACTGTTTTCCTTCCCAATTTAACTAGTATATACTGATATTTCTAAGATAGTGGATTGGTCATTGGCAGCCTTCAGTAAAATGATGATACAATTTTCCTAAACATAATTTGTGGTATCATTATTCCTCCCTTGAAATGTTCATTATTAGAGACTAAGAAAGGGTCCTGGAATCTTTAAAATTCAGTGCCCACACAACAGCTAAAAGTAGCTCTTCTACTCCCAGGCACCTACATTATCCTTGTTCAGATAATAACAGTAATATTGAGACAGACTTTCATGTGCTCTCTCTTCATTCATCTAATGGGTCCATTAATGACATGTTATTCAAAAACTGCAGATTAAATGGTGATTAAAAGTTTTCAAGAAATTCTTAGGTCCCACGTCTTTGTGGTTGGGAAAAAGCGTTTTAAACTGTTTTCTAAGCCAGGAAGTGTTGGAATGACAGTAACAAGAATCAGGAAAGGAGTGGGATGAAGGGGCTTGTAGTACAAATGGACTAAGTAAATGAAAGTAACGGAAGTATAGGGAACTTTGTAGGACTCTTTGGAATGGCTAGCTCCCTTACTGCTTTGCCTGTCTCCTCTGTCTGGGAAAAATTTTATTTTGTGCACCACTGCTCCAGGTGAAAATGGCTGTGCAGAGAGACATAGGCCATGAGGAAATAACCTACGCCTCCTAATTCTGGTTTTAGCATTAACTTACTGAAAGTGCAATATTTTAGTTTGTACTGGTAAATTAAGTTCCACAAACTTTATATTTGAATTTACAATTACATTGATAAATATGAAGTGTAAGAGCTCATCAATAAAAAAAATTGAGTTAGAAGCATACTCTTTATTTCCTCAAAGCACTTCATAGTTAGAGCTTTGTAAACAAAACCATAGAAGGCAAGAGAAATTCTTTTTAGAGCAAGATTTGTGCTAGCTAGTACACTTAAAATAAGTAGGTGTAACTACTTGTTAAGAAGTTAACATTAAAATCCGGTTATAATTTTAATTTCAAGCATCCAGCTCATTTAATTAAAGTATGGCTAAGCAATAGTGTGGCTTTATTCCTGTGGCAGAATGTAGACATTTAAATATCACAATGTAAAAAACCTGACATGCACAGTTATAGCTATTGCAAAAAAAGTGCCAGTGTAGATTTGTGAGGTGGGTGTACTGTTTTCTGCTCTCCAGCTGACAATACATGTCAGCTATAAATCATGCCTGCCAAACTCTGAGATCTCTGAAAGGGTTGGCCACTCTGAAATATGTAAGTCTTTACAAGATTTCCAGAGGGACAGGGTGAAAGCAAGCGGGAGCAATGAGCACACAAGGATACAGCCAGGTGCACACGTCCACCACGTTCACCACTGACCCACTGGGCTCTTCGTACTCCAAGTAACTCAGGGAAGTCCTGAGAAACCCAGTGCCCGCCATGAATCACTGGCACGGATCTTTGCTGGTTACAGACCAGCCAGGCTCTGTGGCAGCGCTGAAGGACTTAGGAGGGGAGGTATGTGTTGTTGTTGTAAAAATGTTGGCTGTCCAAGAGGTCTGGGGGTTTCCAGCCCAGTGCAACACTGAGCCCACATTCATCAGGCATGGAGAGTCTTCTCTGTCATTATCCACAGAGCAGCTGGCAGAGAAACACTTGTACAGGATGCACCTTTACAACTCTTTGGTAAGGCACTGGGATAGCTCCTCATTTGAGCTCACTGAGACAAAATTAAATCCATAAAATGCTCATGCGAGGAAGGAGATCATTTGCTGTCTTCCATCCTGAGGCGCAAACAGAAATGCATGTGACAGCAGGGAGGCTTTCTAGAGCTAAATTTGTCTTTGCTAAGGCATCAGCAACCTTGAACAAAAGATTTTGAAGGAAATGAGAGCCTAAGAGGAGACACTTCTGAAAAGAAGGAGGGGGAAGTAAATTATGCTCTGACTCAGTTCCTGTTACTCAGGATCACATGGGCATAAACTACAATAAATTTGAACATGAGGAAAAGCTTATTTTGCTTTCAAGAATGATCAGACCCTGGCTCTTCTTGCTTATAGAGGCTGGGTGTCCTCCACTCCCGGTAATACACAAAACCCGAGGAGACATGGCTGTGGGCTACCAGATCTGGGTGACCCTGCTCAGCTTCCATCCCCTGGAGCTCCCTTCCTCCTCCACATGTGGAGCAGGCTTCAATGGCTTGAGCTGTGGGCCCTGATGGCTGGGCCCTGCAGCTTTACATGACTGGGTCAGCTTGGTGCACTCGGTGCCCACTGTGGGGCACACACCAGGCACCCACACCAGCAGCACAGCTCAGTTACCCTGACATCTCAGGGTGGCAAAACCCATAGGTTTAGATTAGATATCAGGAAGAAAGTCTTTACTGTCAGGGTGGTGAAGCACTGGAACAGACTGCCCAAGCAAGCTGTGGATGTCCCGACCCTGGAAGTCTTCAAGGCCGCCTTGGATGTGGTCTAGTGGAAGGTGTCTCTGCCCATGGGATGAGTATTAAAACTAGATGATCTTTTAGGTCCCTTCCAACCTAACCCATTTAAGGACATTGAGGTGCTGGAGCAAGTCCAGAGAAGGGCAGCAAGGCTTGTGAAGGGTCTAGAAACGTCTTATGAGGAATGGCTGAAGGAGCTGGGTTTGTTTAGTCTAGACAAGAGGTGGCCCAGAGAATGCCTCATTGCTTTCTGCCTGAAAGGAGGTTGTAGTGTGGTGGGGACTGGTCTCTTCTATGCCTGCACTGAGAGGACATGGGGAAATGGCTTTAAGCTGAGATGGGCGAGATTCAGGTTAGGTATTAGGAAAAAATATTTACTGGCAAGGTGGTCAGGCACTGGAACAGGTTGTCCAGGGAAATAGTGGAATCATGAGGCATCTGGATCTGGTTCTGGGTGACATGGTTTAATCATTTAGGGGTCACAGTGGTAGTGCTACTGGATGAGGGGATTGAGTTTACCCTTTGTAAATCCACAGGACACGAAGTTGGGTGCAAGTGTTGACTGCTGGGTCCTACACTTTGGCCACAACAACCCCATGCAGTGCTACAGGCTGGGAGAAAAGTGGACCTGGTGGTGCTGGTTGACAGCAGCGGAACATGAGCCAAGTGTATGCCCAGGTGGCCAAGAGGGCCAACAGCATCCTGGTCTCTGTCACTATTATAGTGTCACTCTTAGTGTGTTCAGCAGGACCATGCAGTGACTGTCCCCCTGCATTCGGCACCCTTGAGTTCAGTGACCAGTTCTGGGCTTCTCTGATCAGGAAGGACATTGAGGTGCTGGAGTGTGTCCAGAGAAAGGTGATGGAGCTGGTGAAGGGTCTGGAGCATAAATCCTTTGTGAGAAGCAGCTGAGGGAGCTGGGAGTCTTTATCCTGGAGAAAAGGAGGCTCGAGGGGGGGGAACCCTCACTGCTCTCTACTACTGCCTCAAAGGAGGGCACAGCCAGGTGGGGCTCAGCCTACTCTTCCCGGCAACCAGCGACAGGAGGAGAAGAAATGGCCTCAATCTGCTCCAGGGAAAGTTTCGATTGGACGTTAGAAGGATTTTCTTGGCAGGAAGGGTGCTTAGACATTGGAATGGGCTGTCTAGGGAAGTAGTGGAGTCACTGTCTCTGGAGGTGTTTAAGAAGAGACTGGACGCTGCACTTAATGGTAACTGACATAGTGGTGCTCAGCCCCAGGTTGGGCTCGATGATCCCAGAGACATTTTCCAACCCAGGGGCCGCCGTGACTCCCGGCCGTGCCGCGCAGAGCTCGGGCAGGCCGGCTCCGAGCGCCCGCGCCCCACACGGGACCCGCNGAGGCCGCGATGAACCTGCCGCGGGGGCCCGAGAACCTCTGCTTCGACAAGGATGAGTTCATGAAGGTGCGCGGGAGCCGCCGGGGCTGGAGGGTTGTGGCGGGGNNNCGGGGCGAGGATGCGGGTGGCGGGCTCCCTGCGGGAGAGAGCGGCCCTGGTCGGGATTTTACAGCTCCGCCAGGGCCCTTCCCACGGGCGGGGGCTGCGGGAAGCGCCGAGGTGTCACTGACAGGGGGACCCGGCCGTGTCCGCGTACGGCCAGGCGCTGGGGCTGACCGGGGAGAGAGGCCTCACTGCTTGGAGAGCTTAGAGTGGTCCTCAGTGCTGAATTTCGACTCTTGGTTGTTGTTCCGTGGTTGGTTTGTTTCTTCAAGTCTCCTGTATTTTGGAGAGCTGGTCTTAGGGTATTCAGCCCCACGACATTGTGCTTCTCATCCTAGAAAACGAGAGTTTAACTACTGCGTTAAGAAGTCTTTTGCCTCCTAGAGTTTTAGTTTGGTCAACTCACAGGCTTATGGAGTACTTTATTTTGTGTGTGTTCTTGTGTGAACTGTTTACTTACTTCCGCCTCTCTTTCCTGTTTCACTTTCAGGCGGATTTTGATGTTGATCATTTTGTGTCAGACTGCAGGAAACGTGTGCAGTTGGAAGAGCTCCGAGAGGATCTGGAGCTCTATTACAAACTCCTTAAAACTGCTATGGTAGAACTCATAAATAAGGACTATGCAGATTTTGTTAATCTCTCAACAAATCTGGTAAGTGTTACTGGTTGTACTGTGTAGTTCAGGCTTCATGTGGTTCTGCGGGGTTTTTATTTTTCATATGAAATGAATATGGCATTTTATTTTGGCATTTTATGATTTATGGCATCTTAAACTGAGGTCCCTCATCCTTGCACTGAGACACCATTCCTGTAGAACTTAGCTGCTGTACAGAATTGCTGTTGGCCTGTAGTAAATGTTTTAGATGTATGCATTTTTCTTGAAAAGCTCATTTGTTAGGGATTTAGACTTAGGGCAAACTTTGTTTCAAACTGTCAGCACTTTTAAAATTGAAGGATATAAATTATTAAAATAGAATAGTAATGATAAAAGTTAGGCTGTTCTGAAGGAATCTTTTAGGAATCTTTAAACTTTTTGGATAGTCAAAGTATCTTAAAAAAACCCCAACTTTATGTCTGAAAATTGTAATTGTTCCAATTATACAGATTCAAAAACTGAGACTTAACATACTTTGGAGAGGAAAACTTTCCATAGGTGGAAATTTTGTTTATCTTTGGGCTTTGTGTGAAAGAAGTCTCATATCTTTATGTCTGTATTTGAGATAACGTATTTTTGCATTGAATTTAAAACTGGTAATTATAAAAGAAGTTATGTTTTCTCAGTTCTCTTTTAGTATGTGTAAAATGATAGGCTTTGTCAGTAATTCACATATGATCTTATCAAAAAAGTAATAAATGTGTTTGTGGTAATGTCTTTAGGTTGGCATGGACAAGGCTCTCAATCAGCTTTCAGTACCCTTGGGACAGTTAAGGGAAGAAGTTATGGTATGTTCAAAACAATCATTGTCAACAGCTTGGTAAACTTCAGCTCACTCTCATGTGATTTACAGAGTGTCTTCTACTCAAGTTAATATTTGTTACAATAAACTTCTCGTTGAAAGTTGATGACTTAGATTGCTAGTAGGAGAAACATTGTGTTTTCAAGCACTTGTATTGCAGTAAATTTATGTTTCCTATAGTGCATTTCAATCAAGAGATAAAGAGTTTCTTAAGTTTGACAAGTGAATAGACTCTTGCAAGACAAGTCTATGGGGATATCTTGAAACTGTTTTAATATTTGAGTAATTTAAAGATGGTAGAACATTCAGATGCAGCACAATCCCTTTATGGACTTACTTTGCTCAGTGTGTGGTTTAACCATAAAACATCACCCCCTTGAAGGTGGATCTTATTCTGGCTCTTCCACACTGGTTTGGTATTTATAGGAAGGGGCAATTTTTGATCATCTTGGCAGCCAGTTCAAAGATCCTTGCTGCATAAATGTGCTTTCAAAATATGAAAATATGCTTCATATCTAACAGAAAACAAGGTCAGCTAGCATAGAGAAATCCTTATTACATGAAAAATACTATCTAAAACCGATTTATAACTTCAGTTGCAAGAATGAAAACATAGTGGGGTTGACTGTCTGGTTTTAGTCAAAGGTCATTTGTTCTCTCCAAAGTACTAAAAGAACAGTTCTGTTGGAAAAAAAAATTTTTTTGCAGTGACAATACCTAAGGAGCAGGTTCTACTTTCAGTTATTTAGTAGTTGTATTTATGGCTTTTTCACTGTAGCTTTTATTAGTCCCATAATCTTATTAACCTGTGTCTTAAATTTAGACTATTTTTTTAGGTTTTTCTTAACCCTTAAATGAGGAGCAAGCTTTACAGAGCTTACTTTTTGACTTTTTCTCTCACAGAGTCTTAAGTCATGTGTCAGTGAAGGAATTCAAGCAGTAGATGACCGGATGACTAAACAAGAAGATATTAGAAGAAAAAAGGTACAACAGATAAATTTTAAAATATCATCCTTAGCATGACTTTGATTTTGCCATTAACCCAGAGAAAATGAAATTTAGAAAGTGCTAGGTTGTCCAGATGCAAATGGTGCCAGGATTTTGTACTTGTAAAATATATTGACATTTTGGTTGACAGACTTCATGTTTTACAGTGTGTAGTTGATCATAAATCTTTGTTCTACTGTAGTTGCCCCAAACATATGTTTGATTTAGTTGTATTTTTTTTGTTACAGTTGCTCTTGTTTCTGACTGCAGTAGCATATAAACTTACTTATTATGAGTGGAATTGAAGCACAGCTGGTTTTTTATTTATGGGCAAGAGACGCACTAACATTTGTCTTTGTGCTTAACTTTGAAAAACATCAGGGATAGGAACAGCTGTCCTACATCTGTGACAAACATTTATTTGTGGTGTTCTATGGACTTAGGTGAGCAGCACTTCAACTGAGGCATGACTCAAGTGTTAAGATAAAGGGAAAAAACTTAAACCAGAAAATAGCCTAAGAATTAAGAAACCATCTAAAATATTTTCTTTAGGTAATGTCCATTGGGATTGGGGTTAGACATGAAAAATCTTGCTTTAATTACAGATGTGTGTCCTGAGACTTATTCATGTTATTCAGTCTGTTGAGAAAATTGAGAAGATCTTACATTCCCAAGGCACTAAAGAATTGTCCTCATTAGAGGGAAACAGGTAAAAAATTCATAATGTTCAGTTTTGTTTGTAATTGATGGGACTAACTTAATTTCATGGTGTTGTTGAAGGTGAATTCACAAGCAGTAGGATGTGTCTTTAGATACGTAACTCTAATGGAATTAATTACTGTAGTTTTAGTATTTTCTTGATTTTTAGTCTTCTGCAAACCAGTCATTCACAAAATGTGTAACTCAGACTCCAAAGTTCCAAATTGCTTGTGGTGCTTTCAGTAAGCAAGCTTTTTGAAGTTGGTGTGCAGTTATTTTATTTTACTTTATTTTATTGGAAGTCACTAATCCTGTCATGTATGAAATACTCTCTACAGTTTATTCCAGTGTCATTTGGAAGTGAAATAAAATAGTTTTTCTTGTTTTCCCTGCTTATGTGTAAGTGAAAGGACTGCTGCATGAATAGCTGAAGGCAGGCAAGGCAGACCTAGTACAAGGAAGGTTTGTGACAAATTCCAGTCAAACCTCTTCCTCTGCCTTTGCTGAGGATTGCAGGATGTCTTTGAGCCAGTTTTGGAACTGATATACCAGTCATGCACAGGAAAGGCTTGACTGGGATGCAAGTACAATTGAAGCTGGAGGGAAGACACAGTGTGAAACTGTCTCTTCAGTTCCGTGTGCTGGATCACATGGTAGTGGGGGGTGGGTGTACCAGAAAGTAGGTTGATACCTAGAGGGACAAAAGCTGTTTTCAGTCAGGTGAAGCACTTTGCAGAATTAATTTTGCAATTAAGATCATATTTGAACAGCTGAAAATTTGGCTCATTATTGGGATTGTGTGGACTCGAGAAGGGCAGGACTGTTTCTCTAGAGATAACTGTCATTATTTTTACTGTATGACAGAGTAAGGAAAAGACAAATTTGGATGGTGAAGGTCACCAGCACAGTTTCTGAGCTCTTTTTAGATTGACTTTCCATGTGATAGTAAAACTGCTATCTAGAAAAAAGTGGTTCATACTGCTGAGGCAAGACCTTATGTTCCTCTCAGATTCTACTTTGCCCACTTCACATTAGAGCTGCCAAACAGCGCTCATCATGTAGCGTGCTCCAGATCATCATTGCTTGATTGCAATAATTATAGTAGTACCTACCAGAATTCAAAATATTTAAACTACAAAATATTGAAGGAGAGCTCTATCTGTTACAGATGAGAATGAGTTGGTTTGAAAGGATCTAACTGTGTATTCTCATTTTGTATCATCTCTCTTCTAGTCCGCTTCTAACTGGACAAGTTCTAGAAAGAATTGCTACAGAATTTAATCAACTACAATTTCATGCAGTACAAAGCAAAGGAATGCCCCTTTTAGACAAAGTGAGACCAGTAAGTATTGCATGATGCTGAACACTTGCACAGTCAAGCAAAGCCAGCATAATTGGAAGACAAATGCCTGTTTCCGGGAGAAAAATGGGTTTCATGAGATCATTTTTGTCAGTTGACTGTAACTATTGCTTTTTCTGAGGATTAATGCCCTGTTTGCTTACTTCTTTAGGATAGATTACTGAGAATAAGAGTAGGAAATACAACAGATGTTTTTGTCAGTCTGATGTGTCTTGCAGTTAGTCTGCTTACTGATACTGAGGCCTTGTTCTAGAGATTTATGTTGGCTTTGTTAGCTGCAGTGTACAGACCAGAATATAAATGGAATGTGCCTACACAGTGGCTGGCTTGAATATACTCAAGTTTGTCGTCTTATGAAATTATGCTGGCCATTCCTAATCTCCCAGTATTCTGTTTTACCTACTGTAAAAGATTAATGGATGTTTTGGTGAGATTTTTTTTTCTTCATTCATTGGGGAAAGGGAATAAATGAAAACTTGTGCACAAAGAAAGCTGTGAATATAGAGATGGGGTAATGCTTTAAGTTGATAAACATGATGGTGTCATTCTTAATGGCTTTCAAGCTAGGGAGGTACTTCAGAGTTCCAGTTTTTCACTTTGTGCCTCTGCCTGTTGGCAGTATAAACTTGTTTGGGCTCCAGACATCCATGGAATCACGTTGTTACATGGACAGTTTACAAGACTCCTCTGGCCACTGAGTTACCAAACTTGGATAATGGCAGCAGTGAGCATGAGCAGCAGAGTAGTGAATGTGGTGGGAGAACTTTGGTCATGTAGCTTCCTTAATGGTGTTTGCCAGGACTTCTGTACCCATTGTTGCTAAGGCTCATCAGAATGTAGCTTTCATGACTAGTCAGCATTTGGGTTCCTGGTTTTGCATGTTCAGTACAAACTGGGAATCATTTTGGGATGGATAGACACAATACAAACAAGCATGTAAAAAAGGAGAGAAGAAATCTGTCTGGTTATGTTTATAGTTCAACTTTGACTACCTTAATGTGCAATGCTGAATTTCCTTCAAATACAGAGTTGTGGGGACCATCTTGGGCCAGGGGTATATCTGCAGGTGGTGTAGCAATGAGTTGGATCTAGGAGAAAAGATGTCATGGGAGATCAGGAAAAATGGTTTGCAAAAAGGTGAATATGTGTAGAAGCTGTTTGGCAGAAGCCAGAAGGAATCTTAATTGCTGTGGGTTTTGCTAGTGTCACTCAGTGTCATTGGTTTGTGGTAATTTGACAAGTAGTGCTGGGTACATGGTGTCTGTTTAGTCTCTCACAGTGAGGGATGAATGCTGGAATTGTTATCCCTGGTCACTTATTGTAAATCTTTTGTTTATTGTCACATACTGGTTCAGTTAAACAAGGAGCAATTATTGACTTATTTGCTCAGGATAAAGCAGACCTGATGTAAGTTACCATACAACTTGCAACATATAGAAGAAGATAATTACCTTTAGCTTTATTATAATAAGTCCTGTCTTATATAGCATCAGTAACCCATTAAGTTTGTGTTAATGTTCGTTCAACATTGGCAGTTATCAAAACTTTCGTAGTTCTCAAAAATTTTTGTACTTTTCAAAACTTTCTTTGTACTTTTCAAGTGAGGATAGCTGAGTTAGGTACTTCTGGATGAATTTACTTCAACAGTGATGACAAGGCTTTGCTTTTGGCTTTTTATGACTGTATTTTCTTTTTCTTTGTAGCGTATAGCTGGAATTACAGCCATGTTGCAGCAGTCTCTGGAAGGGCTGCTCTTGGAAGGCCTTCAGACTTCAAATGTTGACATAATACGCCACTGTCTACGCACTTATGCGACAATTGACAAAACACGAGATGCAGAGGCATTGGTTGGTCAAGTGCTTGTAAAACCTTATGTAGATGAGGTAAGATAACTTAAAATAATTCCAGTTGTTTTCCAAACATGCTTATTTTTCCTGTGAACCACCAGCTTTTGTTAGCAGCTTCAAAATATCTTTGTGGAGAGAACAGGAGAACTGAGCCTTAACAAAATGTCAATTTGGTTNCAATTTGGTTGCTGTTGCTATTTAAAAAAAAAAGGGATGGAGGAATTCTCTTACCTGCTTGTCACCAATTTCATGTTATATCCAGTTAGGATTCTTTTTCTTACCTCCATTTTTCTTGGGCTAAAGAATGAAAAACCCAATCCTCTGCCATTTAGGACAGGTTTCCATTGAGTGTCTGCTAAGTGCTGTAACAGCTGCAGCAGTGTGGGACGTGTCACTTTCCCCTTGGTTTTCTCAGGGTCCATTCTTTCACCACTTCTGCACCATTCCACTTGTTTATGTAGCAAGAGGCAAATGTGTTTGGACATGTGGAAGAATACCAAGAAACAAGCTATTGTTCTTTTCCCACTGTCTTCTGCTCTTTATGGCAGAGATTATCCCTTTTCATTGAGTATGAGGTACTGTCCAGACCAGCTGATTTGCTAGCTGCATTAAAGGCTTAGCAATGTCACAGAAGATTCTTTGCTTTGGCTCACCTGTATTTGGGATTGGACCAACCACCTCAACGTTTAGAAGGAGTTTTGACTTTTTTCTGAGTTTGATTAGCTTTTACCATTTGCCTGTTTAACTTGACAGACTGCTCCAGGTGACAGTAATGTGGCAGTGGGTTGGGAGCCAGGCACAGTGGCTCACATTTAAAAGAAAAGAGCTCCTTCCCATTTTTGGGGCTAGTCTTGGCAGTTAAGAGTGCTGCTTTAAAGGAAGTAATAATTCAAGCTGGCAGGTTATACTTGGAAAATATAATTGGAAAAAGGTAATATACTGACTGTCCCAATATTTGAGGTTATAGTATTAAGAGTTTGGTGAGTCATTACAGCATATTTTATATTCACTTTTCTGGCATTTAACATTGAGCTGTTCCTGGCAGGTGATGGTGGAGGAATATGTGCAATCCCACCCTAATGGCCTCCAGGCTATGTACAATAGGCTCTTGGAGTTTGTTCCTCATCATTGCCGTCTCCTGCGTGAAGTAACGGGGGGAGCAATTTCCAGGTAAATACCTTGGGCTTCCTCTCAGCTGCACTGAAGTTACAAGAAGTATCCTATGCTTTGAAATCCTTTGAATTCTCAGCTTTCATGCACTAATGACTTACCTGGCCCTTCCTGAAGATTCATAGTCAGGTTTAATTTCTGTCTCATGCCTGTGTTTCTGAAAACAAAACAGTGAACAGACCTTACTGGTGCTGCAGCCCAGACCTTCAGAGGAAGCAAAGACTGTCCTGTATTTCAGTAGTAGAAGTGAGTCCTGTGCATAATAATACAATGTGGCAGATAACTTGGTTTTTTGAATCCATTAAATATGATAGTACAGTTCATCCAAGGAGAAGAGCATAATAAAGCTGTTAAAATATAAGTTCAGAAGTTACTGAGTTCTTAGTGCACATCAGAAAAGTGGGGATGATCCTCAGAGGTTTAACTGATTTATTGCATGTACCAAAACTATGGGTTTAATTGACTTGTGCTTCCACTCTGTTCTCAAAAAGTGCTTAATTCTTTATGCAATTAAATTGCCTGTTTTCAAGCTTAAATAATTCAGGTCTACTGAATTGTATCCATTTATTCATCTGTTTGCAGGATAGTTAATATAGTAGACTGCTGTAATTAGCAGAGCTATGGATGTAGCCCCTAGGGACTGCAGAATTACTTTTCCAATTAGTCATCTGTTGCTGAGCTTTTTATGACTCCTAAGTTTTACTAACATTTTAATTCTTTTACTGCCTCAGCAAGTTCTAATGGTTCTTCTTAATAATGGAATGTTTCTACTTTGTAGTGCGGTGTACTAAATTGGAATTGAATGCTTTTATCTCTTCTACTCTCAATTTTTAAGTTTTCATAATCAAGGTATCTTTTAATCTTTTAATCACGATATGTAAAAATACGATTTGGAACAATTAGGAAAAAGTTCTTCTTTTCATTGCATTAGTCACATTATTCCTACTTGGTAGGTCTTGTAAGTTTGGAGCTACTAAAACTTGAATTATACCAATAATAATAGCATTTCTCAGCTGAAATGTACTAATTTTCCAGTACATACTTGCAAAGTATATAACTGATAAATTTTTAAAACACCTTGGATTTGATCTTCAAAGGAAAAACCATTTGAGGAAATCAGCATAAATATATAAAAAAAATTTCATTGCATTTTGTCTAGTGCAGTGCACCTATTTTTTTAGTGATTCCTGCCTCCAAATAGAAGCCTGGTGGTAAAATATAACTATGGAATAATTGCAATTTTTTTCAGTGAAAAAGCAGATATTGTTCCTGGATATGATTTCTTAGTGAATTCAGTGTGGCCAGAAATAGTACGTGGTTTGGAAGAGAAATTACCATCACTTTTTAACCCTGGAAACCCAGATGTGTTTCATGAGGTAATTACTTTTCAGTTTTTCCATTTCTGATTTCTGTGACACACATGAGAATTGAAAGAGTCTTGTTCTCTAACTTTTTCCCCCTTGCTGCTTTTATCTAAATGCATGCTGTTGCGTGGCTTGGAAGAGGAGGTTATCTCAAACCACTTGGTTCAATTTTCATGGAATTAATTCTCCCCTCAAGTTTGTTAGGAAAGCTCATACATAAGTTATTGGACACCATTTAGTCAGATGAATTAGTGTTCATGTCGGGAGCAGAATTGCAACATAATTGAAGTTGGGAGTGGATGACTCCACTGTTCACTCAAGTTTAGAATTTCTGTATAGCAGGAGCTGTGACATTAATTAAATATCTGGATTGCAACCTTTTTTTTTACTGTGGGAAGATTAAAAAATTTCTTTGTTTCACTTGCTTGTTTTAGCTTTTGCTCTCTTGCAGTACTGAAGATTATTTTGTGCTTATGAACACGAGTCAACTAAAATCTGAAAATACTTGGCAGTGCCATCAGATTTAGAAAACAGAGATAGTATTTCTCTGGTATCACAAGCTTACATTAAATAATTGTCAGTCAGTCTTGTATTTTCTTCACTGGTAGTGCTGCTCTGTCTCTAAAACATCATCTTTTATTAATGGTGAAATAGATTTCTTGGTCTGGTATGAAGATTGGCTCTGGCTGGTGCTTTTCAGTATGTCACAAGTAGAAAATATGAACTTCCTGCTTTTCTTCGTGCCCTGTCTGCTTGTGTTTAACCATGATTACTGCAAAAATTGGATTTTTTTTCCCCTGGCAATTTGACTTGAGATTAGTGTGAAACATTTTAGTTTCAAGATAGAGATGGGAGCAGTGATAAATAGTCTGAAGGAAGGCATTGTTAGCATATCAGGACAGATGACTTAAGGAAATGCTGGCTTGTGATTCTTCACGTGTTCCTGCAAAACTAAACACTTTTTTTTTTTTTACTAAACACTTAGATACTTTTTCTTGGAATTTAAGATCTCTTTTGTCCGGATAGATTGAATAAGGGAAGGCAGGTGGGCGTGACTGAGTGTGTTTGCTGTCTCTGAAAAAGAAGAAAATTACATGGATGTTGAAGAAAGCTGTGGTAGTAACGAGCAAGTGACACCATAGTGTGTTCCTCCTTCCTCATGAGAATTCTTAGTTTACCATAAAGTTTTAACCACTTTTCAAGCTTTCACCTTATGCCCTACATAATGAAGATTGTGAGCCTTGTTGGGCTGTTGCTTTACTGTGCTGCATGATGTACAGGAGTGTATTTTGTCTTCAGATAAGCTGGGTTTGCTTAAAAGGTCTGTCTTACATTACACTGATACTGGCAAACAAAGTCATTGTGTTTATTTAAAAAACACCCAACAATCAAAAAAAACCCCATAAAAACCCAACACCCACCTGTGACTTCCAGGTAAATTACGTAGTAAGTCCAAAGTACTTTCCAGACTGGTTTTGACTACTTAAGTGACTCAGAGTCATTAAAGTCATTAAAATATTTTTCTTTAAAATCAATACAAAGTTGAAATGCCAAGTGTAAAAATCCTGTTACGCCTATCTAAAGACTAATAGTTCTGAATTAAGAGGGAGGGAAAAGCCCTTTAAAATTGTTTTTGCACTGATGATGAGCCAAATAATACTACACAGATTTAGACAATGTTTCATCTCCATTTTCTAGGTTGATACAAATGCAGAAAAGTCTTTTTCTCCATGTTTATTTCCATATGTATCTATGTATAGGTTTAATGCTGAAAAGTTTGAATATGCAGTATTATCTGCTAAGGGGTTTTTAGGTGTAGAGGAGAGAGAGGAAATGAGACATTTGTTTCAAATCCTTTAAAAATCAGACTGGCAATGTTAAGCATGTTAAAGTAAGTTTTTGTGCGAGGTGATTTTTAAAAATTGTTTCGGGTTGAAGTGCCCTTATTTGAGTTAGATGTGTAGATTTATGGGTATTTGAGTAGAATACTTCTTTAATCCCTGAACATTTGAAATTAAGTTTAGATTTCTCCTTTTGAAAATTGCTCCACTTTGGTTCCTGGTTTTACTTCTCTTAAATAACTGTGCAGTCAACAATGCAATCCTAGAAGCTGAAATAGGAACCAATCTTGCAGTTAGTTCCCTCTCCTGAATACAATGTTCTCAATACTGAGATAAATATCTCTTGAGGTGCCTTCTATTTTGAAAGTGATAGGTCTTTAAGGAGTGTTTGGTTTATATCTCTGACTTACACTTAGGGTAGCAGAGCATTAACAGATTATTTGCCTTTCTTACAGTGCTGGGTTTATTATCTAGGAAAGGAGGCCTGAAAGAGAGCTAATCTGTCATTCAGTCTGGGTCTAACTCCTCCCATACCTTTTATGGGTCCATTGTGTTATAAATACAACCAGGTTAGGAGAAAATAAGTTGCTTAAAAGCTTTTGTGTGCATTTTCCAGAATACTGTCTTGACACTGAAACTGCCATGTCACAAGAAAAATTTTCCATAATTATACCTTTAACTGAAAGTTATGAACTCATTGAGATACAAAATACAAAAGCATTCCCATGGCAGTTCACGTCCTTTGTTGACAGGAGAGTTTTTGAGAGCAGACCTTCTAAGCAGCAATGCAGGGGCTTCTGATGACCTTTTACTGCTTCACAAGAGGCAAAATCACATAACTCCCATAGAGCTCAGGATTGTGGATTGAGCCCCAATGCTGCAGTGAAGTCAGAAGCTGAGGGATTCAGTCAGGCTTATTTCATTAATTCAGGAGAGGATTTATGAGAATATATGATCGGCTTTATGGGTGTTTCCTGTTTTTTAATAGAAGAAACTTACACAGAAACCAAACTAGTTTTCATTCCATAGAAGTAATTTTAACTGCAGTTGTGTTTTGATTTTAAATCCATTTACATAAGTTTTGTGGTGTGTTAGCAAGGTCTGTTTTGTATGAAATAACTTTTTTTGTGCTGTTTTACTTCTGATTTTCACCAAGTGTTTGGCCTGCATAATTTAATTTATAATTTAATTATTTTCAGTGTTCTTATACTGTTGAGACCAAATCCACAGTGTGTTTGGGGATTAATGTAATTTTTTTTGCTTGCAACCAACTTAATACTATTCATAAACATCTCATTAGTTGTATACACTGGATGAAGTTAGTTTATCTGAAATTGTTTAAAGTTCTGCATGTATTTGATATTTGTGAAACATTTTTAAGGAAAGAGATCCAGAAATTCTTATAATACAGGTCCTGTGTAACAGACAAAAATATTGTGCTTCCATTCTCATGTGTGGTTATCTATTTCTTCTGAGTTTCATTCCCGATTATTTCTCTTTATTGTATACTTTTATCTGCTGCACCTGGCTCTGTTAGTACTGTGCAGCACCACCCCGGTGATTGAGTTCAGAAATACTCATGAATCTCTGATCAGTTCTGCTTGGTCAGTGTGCTGGGACAGTTTTATGCTTTTTAGAAGTGTCCTGGGTTAGCTTTTGTTACCATGGAGTAACACTTTTGAGATAGTTTGGTTTTGGTTTCACTGCAGTCCGGGCTCGTAGCCTTGTGTGATGAGGTGATGGGGGTCGGTGTCAACCCATTCTGAACCTGGGGCTGTAGCATGATACAGGAGTTCTGCTGAATGAGTGTGGCCTTCCTTGTTTGCTGGGAGCCTTTGTGTGACCAGAATGTTCCTTCTCTCCCTGCAGAAATACACCACCAGTATGGATTTTGTACGGAAATTTGAACGGCAGTGTGGCTCCCAGGCCAGCGTGAAACGCTTAAGAGCTCATCCCTCTTACCACAGCTTTAACAACAAATGGAATTTGCCTGTGTATTTTCAAATAAGGTTGGCATTTTTTTTTGTTCACCCTTTCAAAAGGAGAGGTTAGTTACGGCAAGATGATCTGGCTTAGGGTCACACCTCCTCACTGTCCAAAGTCTCACTTGTCAACAAATCATAGTGGAAATCAAACTAAGAAATTAATTACTGTGTCAAGTCACTTTTATATATCTTTCAACAATTTAGCAAAAAACCACATACTACTCTTCAGTGAGTACTGTGTTGTTACACCAGATTTGACAAGCTACTTGTAAGACTTTCAGGAACAGATGTAAATAAGTGTTGAGCTCTTGTTTCAAGTTCTTTTTCTCCAGTGTCTCTGAAATTAAGCTATATATTGAAAGATGCTCCTTGTGCAAATCCAGAGGAATATTTAATTTTTTAAGTGAGAGAAGAGAGAAGAAATCTTTTTTCTTTAACACATAGAACTAAAGGACTTAAGAACTTCAACCTTTTCCAGATCTAACCATGTTTCTGACATTCTTTTTGCTTCACAGGTTGTACTCTTTAAAGTGCTGGGTTTTGTAGCATTGCTTTCCCAAAGATTGTCCTCCTGTTCCTGAGGAGCTAAGTAATAACTTCTAGTTTATTTTATTAGCAGCAGGTCTGATGTATCTGTAATATTTCCTTTTACAGACCTTGCAGCTAGAAAAGAACAGAGACACCCAAGAAAGACCTGTTTTAATTCTAGTAATGTTAGAATTCTAATGAACAAAATAGAATGTAGAACTGTATTTTTAGAAAGTGTAGTCTACAGGTCTGACTGTAGGGCTGGAGAGCAACCCTCCAGGCAAGGAACAATTGATGAAGTCTGCTATGACTCAAGTGTGCCATGTGTGATCTCTCTTGGTCCAAAGCCTTCTGAGAGCCTCTTAAAAAAAAGTGTAATTTCCAAAAGATGAGGAAGAGAAATTGATGTTTATTTTTAACCTGAATCACTTTAGTGGCTTCTTTTATTAATGCACAATTCTGTAATTGGCATTATCACTATCATAGTCACATTTATACCGTTTCTTTAATCCAGGGTGAATCTACACTTGTGCTGAAAAATTCCATCCAGGAATCTTAGGAGTGGTAGAGTTGATATAAGTGACAAGAGTGTGGGGCTGGGAGCTGGGCCTTAGTGTTTTGGTGGTTCATGGTGTTTTGTAAAACAGTAGTCACAGCATCTGTTACCCTGGTTTGGTTTTTTGTTTGCACATCTGTTCCTGCAGTTGTGTAGTGAACTGATAAGCTTTTCTTACTCAGGACAAAAAAAAGACTGATGTTCAACTGCAGTCAACAAATGTTCAGGCTGGCCCAAGGGAAGGGGCAGAAGTATTCACTACATAGTGGTGCACAGACTAAAAGTGTTCATGGAACTGCAGCCATTATGAACCTTTTAACAGATATTTATAATGAATAATAGTTCTCTGTGTCTGCCCTTTTTGTTTTAAGTGCAGCTTTTCTAGTACGAGACCAATTGATCAAACTTTGATAATCTTGCTCATAAAATTGAAATGGAGCTTCAGCACATTACTTCTCTTCAAAAATGTTTCTCATTAGGCATTCTGAGCTCTGATTGATTAAAAAACTTTAAAAATAATTTTCCTTTAATCCAAGATTACTGTAAGTCTCAATAGTGTACTATTTTGAGAAATGTTTGGATAACAGCAGCTGATTCATCTTTAACCATATTATTCCTTTGTATTGGAATAATCTGGTAAATGCCCATGAATTCTGTAATGCATAATTGTGAAAATAATACAACATACTAATTACATATATATATATCAGGGAAGCTTTCTCTTGATGTGTGTTGATATCCTTTAAGTCATACAAGATTTTTACTGAACTGTTATTTCACACTTTGGCATTTGTAGTTAAGATAGTTTGGGTTTTTTTTTTCTTTTTTCAGTTACTGAAATTCCCCAGAAAAATCAGCCACTACTAAAGCCTTTAGAAATGATCCTTTGAGGAACAGATGGATATTCAGGCACTTCTTCTGTAGCAGTGCTGGCACAAACAGCACCAATAACTCTGCTGTGTTTCATTCTTTTGGTTATGTCAGTACAGCTGATTGTGGAACTGTACTGAGCCCCACACTGGGGAAATTATTTCCTATGTAAGAAATACTCAGCAAAAATAATGTCATCATTCAGATTCTGTTCTCTAATCCTTTTCACCATAAGACTTAAAGACACTGCTTTGTTGATGGAAGCAGTGCATAGGCAGAACTGAGGTTTTGAAGCTGTTTCACAAACGTGTTTAGTTGCTAAATATTCATCTTAGTCCGTTAGGAGCTTGAACAAGAAAAGCTAGGTGGGCCCCTGTCCTGATTTGGAAATGGTGGTTAAGAGATTTTAAGAGAATCCCTACAGGTTTGTAATTAGTGAGTTTGATAGAGAGTTACTATAAGATGCACATAAAAGCAAAAAAGAGAAAAGCAGTGACAAAAGAACTTCCTGTGTACAGGGGAGCTTAAACTGATACAAGCATGGAAAAGTATCAGAGGTTTTAATAACTTTTGCTATTACACCTGGAAAATTTTGGAGGTGTCATTTTGGTTTGGGATTTTTTTTTTTTTTGCTTTGAGTGGTGAATTTTTTGAAAAAGGGTATTTTCAAAAGGGGAATTGTAAAAAAACAGGTGTGCTTGAGGAACTTTCGAATTTCATTAGTTACAGAGTTGTTTGCAGAACCTTGTGCCACTGCTCATTAAAAAACACGTAGAAAGCTGGAGCTCCAGTATCGGGTGACACATCTGCAGGTTAAAGAAAGTATCTGTCAATTTGTTTGCTTTTAGTTTAAAAACAGGAACAAACCAAGAAGCTTCCCTCCTTGAAAAGCTGAGGACTTGTCCCTTTGTGAGCTATCATTTTGATAATGTTTAATAATGACTTTAATAGTGACTTTAATAATATCCCAAAGTATAAGCTTTGTACATGTCTGTAAAATGTAAAGGGTTCTCTTTCAAGGGTTTGAATGCTGGTGTTCAGTTGGGAAAAAATAACCCCAGGTTTAAAATCTGTGTATGAGCATTGATAACACATTGAAATAATACTAAAGTAAACATTTTTTAATGTTTAGGCATCAATTTAAGCAACTGTTGAGTTGTGATATTCAAATTTTTTCTTTCTCTCAGATTCAGAGAAATAGCAGGGGCCTTAGAAGAAGCACTTTCAGATACACTAGAGGAAGCACCAGGTAAAGTCTTATTGCAAAAGATATTTATTGTAAAGGAATCAGTTGTATAAGTAGCAGTGATCATTCTGTCTCTTGAGTATTCAGTAACTTTCATCCAGTGGTTCACATGAGCTTCCTTATTTCTGATTAACTGATCAAACAGCACAAAACATTGTTATAGAGATGGCAATGTGAGAATTCTCTGCACTGATCACTGTGCTTACTAAAACCCCCTCTTCAGCAGCTGTCATTAACACACTGGTGGAACCACCCCCTCAGTGCAGGAAGGAGTTGTTAGCCTTTGACATCCTCTAAGTGACAACCAAAGGCCTATGCTGTGTTACTGGGGAGTATTTTTCTTAATTGTTGTAGCACTGTGTAGAGGTGAAAATGGCTGTCTGCTGGCAGCATTTAGGCTTGCTGTCATTCACAGTGTTGCTGTCTGCTCCAGATGTTGATTTATGAGGAGATGAGGAGGTATGCACAGGAAGAATAAGAGTGGAAGGGTGTAACCTGATACATTCATTAGAAACGTTGTAATCAGGAGAACTAATTTCAGCTAACAAAGTAAATACTTGTGAAGAAAGTAGTTATGAGCCAGGTAAATGTCTGTGTGTGTGTATCCACACATGCCCTCTGAAGCAAACCAGGAGAAAAAAATCCTAATGGAGACAAAACATCAATCTTACCACTTCAAGGCGTTGGCCTGGAATTTGCAGACACATGCCTTGTCTTTCTAATTGTATTCTCTAAAATGTTACTGTGTAAACTGCTTTAAAAGTATTTTGTTTAAATGCGGATATTTGTACAGTGTTTTAAATAAATACTTATAGCAGCTATCTCATATAACTGGGAGAAGAGCAATAGTTTAGTGCTAAGGGAGCATTATGTTATGGCTGGCAGGCATATCTAATGTAACTTCTTCAAAAGACTGCCAAAAATTATTTTGGAAATGTTATTTCCTAAAGTGAATTATTTGGCCAAGCTGTTTCTGCCTTTATTGCGGGCAAATTCTCATTTCTTGCTTTTGCCTGCACAGCTACAGCAAGACTGTATTGGAATTTGAAATCTAAAGCATTGAGGAGATAGTCTTTTAAGAGTTTGTTTCAGGCAGTGCTTAGTACATTTCTATCTTAGGATTGTATCTTTTAGGAAGGCTTGGCTTTTTAAAATCATGGGTAATGCAATTACACTGATGTTTCATCTTTTAAAAACGTGCTTAGGAGCTTGACCTTTGTTGCCTAATCACTTCTAGCTGGGAGCTCGTTCTGTCTCTTGGCCACTCACATGGTCTGGACGAGCCTGGTGAGGTGCTGGTCGGATCAGATGTTTGTGCCGCCTCTAGCGCATCGCCTCTGGAAACTCAGCCTGCAGATCCTGGCACGCTACTCTGTGTTCATCAGCGAGGTGGGAGAGCAGCCTGCCTGAAGGGGTTGGTGATGGGGAGGGGCCAGCAAAAAGAGACTTTTTGAAGCAAAATATGTGACCTCTTTTTAAGAGATTTTTTTGTGAAGTTGTGAACTTCAAGCAGTTCTTTAGTTTGGCTTATAGAAAGTATCACTGCACTGGTTGTGCAGAGTCTCTTAAATTGAATTTTGAGTATATTCAAAGATGGTGATTGCACTCTTTCCTGGGAACCCAGGTCCAATGACTGATTGCTTTTTCCTCCTATTTGATCAGAATTTCTCTTGCTACAGTACATATCCATTGCCTATTACTCTGTCACTATACGTCAAGGAAAAATATGATTCTGTCTTTTCTGTATATGCCCCTTCAGTAGTTGAAGACAGCAGTTAGATCTCCGTTTATAATTTCTTTTGTGACTCAGTGACTTAGTTCTCTCAGCTAAATTAGCTCATGGAAAGTACTGATAAGTACCAGAGTTAAAACAGAATAGTCAGGGGAAGCACTTGCCTGACAGCAGAGAGCTTGAGGAGGTGGGAGAAAAGAGTTGTTTGACAGCAGGATTGGACTGCCCTCTACTAACCTTAGTTAGACAAATTTGTTCTTAAAGCTCCAACTTTGTAGTGCACTCAAGTTTTTAAAAAATTTTTAACTTCTAACATAACTTTTAAACTTTTAACATATTTTAGTAATGGTATTTGGTAGCATCCCTTAAAGCTGTGACATTCTAATGCTGAAGTCTTAAAAATCCTTTATATCCTTTATATATATATTTCAGTTTGTCCTCCTTTAACTGCTTTAACTCTTGCTAGGGTTCACACTTCAATTTGATGTTTCAGGTTTCTGTAAGGCCCATTTCCAGTGAGAATACAAAGGAAAGCAAAAAACCTGTGCCAGTTGGTAGAAAGGAATCTTCTTTAAGCCTCAACCCCAATGAGGACCAAGGGAATGGATCTTCTCCAGAAAGTCTGCCATTGTCTTCTATATCTAGTATTCAACTGATACACGTTGCTGCAGATCTGGACAAACTGCAGGATCAGGTTTGTGCTTTTGACTTACTTAGAATATTCATTGATTTTTTTGTCATCTTGTAAGGGCATTAAATTGTTTAAAATAATGTACCATAATTTTTTTAAAATCTTAAATGCTAAAACTTGGGGTGTCTGATACCTGAAATACATGGCCTGCTCTGTGTTTATTTGGAATGACAAATTATGGACAAACCACCTTAGGTATTTAAATTATTTTTATCAGTAGCTGCTGGATTTAACTGCTAAAATAATACATTTCTACAATTTTCTGGTGTGAAGTGTCACTGCCAATCTTACCTTTTCTAGTAAAGTCTCTGTTGCAGCTTGGAGTATGATGCAACATTCAGTTTTAATGTTATGTTCTCTTTTAAGTGTTTGCTGGTTTTAGTCTTGGAGGCTGGAAAATGTTTTATCATCATGATTACACTTGGTTAATGATCCAGAATCTTGAGAAGATAGGTATGGTGTTATTGTCTCCCAGTAGGGGTGATTCCTGTGTATTTATTTTCTGTAAGGCTGAATTTTCTGTAATTTGCGAAGTTGTAAATTGAAGGTGGATTTTGTTAATTCTAAATAATTTCCTCCAAATACAATAGTAAGGTAGAGGATTTAGTGTGTAAGCCTAAATTCCTGTGCATGTTGTAAATTTCTAGTATTGATTGCATAGAAGTGCAGCAAAACCATAGAAATTGAGAGTGTCTTGTGATGCACTTCAAATGTACAGGATGTAGGAAAAGTAATTAAAATGCTTATAATGTGACTGTATCTCTTGGTTTTGGGTTGGTTTTTTTCAGATTCCTGACATCCTAGACATGATTAAACCAAAGCTTGAAATGATTGGCTTCAAGAATGTATCTTGCATTGCAGGTAAAGCTGAGAGGCTCCTTCCCCTTTCTCCCAAATCCCCTGTCCCAAACAAATGAAATCAACTTTTACAGTTCATTCTTCACGATGAAAATACTTAATGAAACTTGCCTTCTGTTTAAATTGTTAAATAGAAACAAACCTGTTGAGTCTGGGAAAAGTTTAACGATTAGAATTGAATGAGTCTAGAGTGTTTTTAGGATTTTTCTCCAGAAAGAGAGGACTTTATCCTAGCAGATTCTTATCACTGAACTTTTGAAAGAATTGGGAAAGAAGACAGAAGGAGAGGCTTTCCATTATCAAATGTTTTTCTAAAATGACTGTTCTCTCTCAGGCCTGATGACTCATGTGAAGCTAAGGGTTATAGAAGTTAAATACCTTAACTTCAGAGGGTAGAAGGAATTCAGTATTTTAGCCTCCTTTTTTCCTTCTGGGTTTTTGTTTTGGGTTGATTGGGTTTTTGGGTTTGTCTCCCTGGTTCGTTTGGGTTTTGTTTTTTTGTCTGATCATTCTTTATGTGAAATACGGAGTTTGATTTTAATTTAATAATTAAAGCTAGGCATGTAGCTGCATGAGTGAACTAGTCCCTGTCTGCAAGCACGGCCAGAAGTTCTGCATCATGAATTCCACTGAAATCTCTAAATCAGAAGTACTGATAGATGTCCAAGTCCATCAGAGGTGTAGGAGCTTGTGCACATCCCCTGCTCAGTAGATGGTCTGTTGCCAGTCATGGCTTTGAGTTGAACATATTCCAGTCATTCCATAGGGAATTTAGAGAGAACTTCACCCAGTTTCTTTGGAAGGTCAGATCCCTTTGATTCAAGCCCTTGCTTCATTGATAATATGGGAAAAACTGTGAATCTGGAGAATGTTACTTTACTCTGTCTTTCCTTGCCTCTATCTATGTTTCTGGCTGAGGAATGGTTGGTGTTACTGGCAATGCTTTATAAATGGCTGGTGTATATTTATTTGTTATCCTGTACTTGACACCAGATAGTGAGTGGGATTAGGAGGATGAGGGGATTCATATAATCTGTGCTGTAATTGGGCAGGGTAGCTCAGTTTAAACTTCAGCATTTTTACTTTAATAGGAGCCTTGGAAGATTCAAAGACTTCTCTATCAGCCTCTGTGCCTACCTTGAATAACAGGATTATCCAGGATCTCAGTGAGTCCTCCTTTGCACACCTGAAGAGTGCCCTGGAAGTTCCAAGATTATATAGGAGAACCAACAAGGTCAGTGCTGCTTGCAAGTGAAAAAGTAAATCTCAGAAGGGCCCGTGCTGGGATTTTTGTGAGTTCTTCAGGCCTGTCTGTATCTGCTGGACTTGAACCTAGTGAAGTACAGTACAAAGCTGTAGGTATTTTAGCAAAGGTTTAACAGTCTGTTTTGGGCACTGAGTCTGCTCTGCTTTCTCTGGAGTTGGTATGAGCAGCAAGAGCTTTCAGGGTCATACCCTGGCAATAAGAATGGCTAGCACATGCATCTCTGAAAAAGCTTTGGGCATTTTGAACCATGTTCTATATTATATCTTTCTATATAATGCTACTGAATAGTTTTGTGATGGTGTCTTTCCTGTGTGTAATGATCTCTTCATTGACTTGTCCTAAATGGTTTATGTATCTCTTTGCTTAGGTACAGGCTTAGCATTTTTTACATGGATATATATAATTGGATGTTGATACTTTCAGTAAGTAAATGACTGGTTCCTTCTTCCCCAACTTGTTTCCTTGTCATCTACCAGGAGGTGCCAACTAAAGCTTCACCTTATGTTGACAGTGCTCTGAAGCCCTTCTACCGACTGCAGAGTGACTACAGAGATACCTTGAAGCAGCCCATGATTTATCAGTGGTTGGAAGGTGCTCTCTCTGAAAGCACACAGAAGTAAGAGAACCATACAGAATATTGTTTGCCTTAGTTAAAAGCTCCAATGTCAATTGACCAAGCACAGAAAAAAAAAAAACCCACTATGAATTAACACAACTCTAAAGAAAATCAAAATACAGCACTCTTTAGGTGGGATATATTTCCTTGGATTTACTCTTGTGTTGTGTGTTCAGCAGATGAAAAGCTGGGCAGGGAATCCAAAGACCTGGCTCCTGCTCAGATCTGTGCAAACCATGACATGGTAGATAGGGCATTTGAAAAATTGGTTAGTTCTGGGAATGCAACAGTGAACTAAAGATGTGCATTTTGTTTCAGAATTGATGTAAAACCTTAACCTCATGTTACTTTCAATGAACAGTGGTTGAATTTTCAAGAACTTGAGTTCTACTGTCCTTTGACTTTTTTAATGTATGTAATGATTATCCAACTTTTTAGTGGTTAAAAAAAAAAAAGCTTTGGGCCTTTTAAACTGCTGAGGAGCTAATTGTTCACAGTTTTAATAAGGCAGTCATAAAGCAATACTTTCTTTAGCAGATCTTCTGTTTCCTAGTTAGCATCTGGAGGGCTTTTGAACATGAATATTCATATACATTAGGTTCCTTAATGGATTTTTTTTTTCATTTGCCATGCTGTATTTTAAATTCTTACTGCTGTATTTTAAATTCTCACTGAGCAGGGATGTTACATTCCATGAGTTCTGCCAGTTAAAGTATGTAACATAAGACAGCAATACTTGCTTTTGTTTGAAAGTTCTGCCAGAAAATTTCACAGGATACTCCCTACTTTTTGCATCGTGGACAGTTTACTCTTCGTGGTAGCTATATTTCTTTTATATCTCTAACCTGGCCTAAAACTAAACAGTCACCTTAACCTATTTTGATGAGTTTTTTTCCTTTTCTCATCGTTATAGTTTTGCTTTGTTGTTTTTCTTTGACTTTTCTGACCATAGACAGTAATATCAGAAGAATCCATGCAGGTTAAAGTATAATGTGTGTTTTCTGTCTGTCCTTATGTGATTTTTTTCTAATAATGCTTTCCATATTGTATTGCCTGTTGGCTGCTGCTGAGCATAGATTTTTTTTTTCCTGAGATTTAACCACATAATAATACTGAGGTTTTAAACCATAGTTTAAAAGTTGTTCTTTCTTGACCTTTGCCTCCTTATGCCTCCCTACTCTTCCTCTTCTGGTACCTTTCAGAATAGACTTAAAATTGTAAGAAAATTTTACACCTTCACCAACAGTTCTTAAAATTTTTCTTAAGTATTTTGGACAGGGCTAAGATTAGTTTGGTCCTGACTTCACTGGTCATCTTCATTTTGCACAAAACCTCTTATTTTCAAGCTTGGTGTCTCTTAACCAGTTTTTAGTGCATAGAAATACAATTATTGGTAACCCAAAGCATTTGTTAAGTAACATTGCTGAGGAACTGCAAAGATTCCTGTAATCTGAAGCCACTCAAGGCTATTGACCTGAAATATCTTAGGGTGAATTCTTGTCTGTCTTTCTACATCTCTGTGCCTGGTTGTTCTTGCTTTTAAAGCTTCAGTAAATCTGGTGACACCACATAAAGTAGCTGTTATGTAATTCCTTAGACCTCTTTTTTTGCCCCCAAAAAGCAGTTCTTCACTTTCCAAAATTGATTTCAGTTCTAGGTTAAACATGGTGGCAGTTGTCAAACACCAGTAAGACTGGCAGGTTCGTTTCTGAATTCCTTAGAATTTTCTGTCAAATTCTGTTTTCATGCTTTGTTGCTACTATTTTCATCATTTTGTTTTAAAATATCCTCCCTGACAAGAGACAAGTCAAAGAAACTGTATTTCTTAAATGGAGGAATATTGTAGTTTCTTTATTGAGAATACAGATGCAAATAATTAATTTCTTTCTGTGATAATACATTCCTGCATCCAAATGAAAAAAACAGAAAAGAACATAGACTAGTTAAAAGTCACTGAGGGCTAATTTGCTTAAATGGCAGAAGGATTTGGGAGTAGAACAGAAGTAGGAATTAATCACAAGTGAGTGGGACCAGGAAATACCAAGATATGAAATAAGGACATGACTGACTTTTACTGGAATATTTTTGTTTTTCGTAGAATGGTGTCATGAAACAAGTTTCCATGGCACTGGCAATCACTTTTTCTTTAGCCATCCCTATCTAACTACCCTTTTAAAAAGGTTCTCTGCTTTCTGTTGCCTCCTTATTTAAAAGTAATCATCAGGAAGATTCTTTCAACTCTTTTAATTCTTGGAGTAATAGTTTTCATAGAGAGGTTCTTTGAAAATTAGATATTTCAGCAAATTACAGAATATAGCTCAATCTGTTAATTTCTCTCACGGATCTTTTCATTTCCCATTGTTGCTCTGTTTTCTCTTCTTAATTCACTGTCATGGGTATCTGTCAATTTGTATTATATTCTCTTCTCACTTAGGCATGGAATTTCAGTCCCTACGTCTTTCTGACCTTTTGAGTGATGTGTGTACTTTGTTTGATTCTATGCTTTCTTTAATGTGGAACCCACTCTGTGGGCAGTGGTGTTTCATCTCTACCATTTCTAAATTAGAGTTCGGGTTCTTCTGACTTTTCCTGCCAGCTTCCTGAGACTCCTGTTTAAATCAATTTCTTAATTTTAGAAATAGCCATTTCTGACTGGTATGCACATGTGCATTCTCATATACACTTTTATAACTTGCCTAAAATATGTGGGTTTTGGTCTGCCAGCTTGTTATTCCTGTCCTGTTTGTAAAAGCAGTTTTGCTTAATATTCTGTTGTTTGTAAAGAGGGGCTGATTTTGACTGTTTAAGATTGAGCAGTTGCATTCCTTGGTCACTATTGAGTACAAACATCTTGAATAAGTCAAAAATGTGTGATGAGGGATCTTCAAGACTGAATAGTAATCTTCAGAGTAACCTCTGGAACTAATAATGGAAATACTGATTAATTGATAGTGCTAATAAGTAGCTTCTTTGCAAGGGAAGCCATTCATTCTGGCATTGTTCAGCAGGGCCAGTGATGTATTTGTGTGTATGAAGTAGGCTCTTCTGTAAAGTGGAATTTTTTCTTTCTCATTGACCTTCCTTAATTTAGGTATTATGAAACTGTATCTGATGTGCTCAGTTCTGTTAAGAAAATGGAAGAGAGTCTAAAAAGGTTGAAGCAAGCCAGAAGAACTGCAACTTCAAACCCTGTTGGTACAAATGGGGGCATGAGTGATGATAACAAAATCCGACTGCAGCTGGCCCTAGACGTTGAGTATTTTGGAGAACAAGTAAGTTATGAGAAATGAGTTTGTTATTACTATTAATGGTTGTGGAAGGAATATGGAAGAGGAGAGGGAACGTTGACTCAGATTTTGGTCTTGAAAGCTTTGTTGGTGTGGGTTTGGGTTTTTGCTTTGTGTTTTCACATTTGTATAAAGGAGACGATTTCAGACCTTGGTGATTAAGGATACCACTTCAGTAATGTATACTTTACTGTTCTTTCTTATACAAATGCAAAGCTTGTGTTTCTTACTGCTCAAAATTCAAGTAGTGCTCTGTTCTTGGTGGCATTAAGAAGAAACACTGTGTTTACAGATGAGAGGGCAGGGACCTGACCTAGGTCTGATGCAAACTTCTTGATGGCCCTTCTCATTTGCCTGCTGTTGGGGTGTCTCCAGCCTTGACTTGCTGCGTGGCCAGCCAAGGGCTGTGGGGATTGTGTCAGCCTGATTTGTTGTGCTGCACAACTCTAAGTGCTTTTCAGTGCCAAATAGGAAATTTTAAATAGCAAAACATAGAAGAAAATATTACAGGAAATGTGTGCAGTAGTTACAATAAATTGTATAAGCATACTGTTTTGTACTCCTTTATTTCTAAAAATCATATCTAGATATAAAAAAACTTCCAACTAAGAGTCCATATCATTGCCAAGGAGTTGTCATTGATCTTGTTTATGAGCAAATGCTGTTGATGCATTATAACAGGTAGATTAAGTCTGCTTGTGTGGGAGCAGATGCTTTTCTCAGATATGAGACTAATCACAATTGGGTGGAACTGTGGAAATCCTACTGACAAAAACTATTATTTGTCAGTCTTTGCCTGGGGATGAGCTTTTGTTCTTTTTTTTTCCCATCACTGCAGTGTGAATTTAAGCTGAACTGGGGCAGATTATTCATAATCATTTGGGAGATGTTTTGGTACATGTGACTATTACAAAGAGTTCTAGCAGCAAACACCTTTTCAGAATCACTTCATTATGGTTTTAGTTAGATCCAGATTTTTCTGCTTCACTGCACTCTTAGTTTTTTCATGGCCATATTTTTCTTATATTCAGAGCAATAGATTTCCTGGCTAAGAAACAACTTGCAGCAACCTCTGTACTTGTAGAATTGTTTTTGTTTCCCAGGAAGTTCAAGGCTAGAACCATAGGCTCTTGCAGCCTATTGAAATGCTTTCACCATCATGCTGTTGGCTCTTCTTGGATGCATTCACGTTAATCTTTAAACTACTGCCCAGAAACTTCATTTGGAGCTGGAAAAAAAAGAAGCAGTTGAAATCAATGCATTAAAACCAACTACAGCCAAGTTTCTCTTTCTGATTGCTTCACTGGGAAACTTCCAGCTGGCTTTACTTACAAGTTGCTTAGAAGATAGTGAATTATTTCCCTGCAAGACACTTCTGTAACTGGAGAGACTTAACTGAGCAAAGTTGGATGCAAATTTTTTATAGTTTGCAGTGTATGCAGTTGTGTTTTTTGCCAGGTATCAATGCAGGACAAAACATAGGCTTCACTAAATGTTTTAAGTAGAATAATTAGTGGGTTTTTAATGTTTTAAAGAAAATTAATGAGTTTTCTATATCTTTTTAGATACAAAAGATGGGATTGGAAACAAGCAGCATAAAAAGCTTTTCAGCCCTTGCAGAGCTGGTTCTAACTGCCAAGGATCAGGCTACAGCGGAACCATCCTAGATATTTTTGAGAGCGTGCAATGGAAGATAAGCAATGTCTCTAAAAGAAAGAGAGACAATTTAACTCTTGTTTTACCAAATAAATAGCAATGAAGTGCTTCCTGAAGTATTTCGAGCAGCAAATCAGTGTATCTTCTGCCTCGATAAACTTGCTTCACCAAATGAGAATTTTATCAGTTATCCATTATATGGAAAGCAATCAAAGTTCTAAACTTTCTACTATAGAATAAAAGTAGAAGAACATGTTTTTTCTTATTTTTGTTGTACAGCTTGAAAGGTACAAGAACAAGTTCTGTGTTGAAAATAATACGTAATAAATTGTCTTCCTAACTTCTGATGTCCCGTATGTTTTTGAGTCAAATGTATTGATTGATGGCTGTGCTACAACCCACTCCAGAGGCAAAGTAAATGAGGTTCTTGTTAACAGAACCCTTGATTAGAGTGAAAGGACACTGAGTGACCAGAGTTTATGTATCTATATGTATATAGAGAGCTATATATATGTATATATATATATCAGGTTCATTTTAGAGCAATTTGGTTGCAGTGGAAGAAAGGTATGTAGCTGTTTCGGTTATTGTCTATAGAAATAGAACAATATAAAAATATAAAGATACCACTTAGGAAAATGTAGAGGGAAAAGAAAGAGAAAGAAAGCATATGAATACATAGTAGAGATGAAAGCTATCAGCATCCACGGATCCAGCAACAAGACATGATTGTTGCCATTTTAGATGTTGGTTCACAGTCTTCATCCATCAGGGGTGGAGGAAGCCCACGAAACAAAGAGGTCAGTGGGTTGATACATGCTTAGGTTCAGGTGGGAATGCCCTAGTAGCTCCCTTGGGAAGGAGTTCTGCGCTGTCTGATGTTAACCCTGTGGATCATGTGCAGTCCTCTGCTGGGAGGCCCCAGAAATGAGTCTGGGGGCACATTGGGGTTGGTGGTGCTCACAGACTCTGTCAGTCCCATAACTGAGGGTGATTTTGAGCAGTGATATGAGTAGGAGCACTTGCTTTCTCTCCCACAGTTTAACAAAGAATTTTTGTCAGGAAGGTGCTGATTCCAGATCTCACATCTGACAGGTCTGGAATCAGCACCTTCCTGTCACAAATTCCTCCCTTCTGTGCTTATCACAAATTCCTGCTGTGGTGGCTTATCTTATGGCAACTTCTGTCTGTGGCCTTGACAGTGTTTGAGACGGGCAGTGGTGTGCTTTAACTCTTAACAGGGTGTCAAAAACTTCCAAACGTTATTCCAGCTCTCCTGGGATAAAGTACTCACAGGAAGAGGATGCTATTGCCCAGTATTTTCTACAGTCTTCTGAGTTTTCTGATTCTTCTGAAGTTTTCTGAGTTTCTTTGATGTTTACATTTGACATGGAGTCTCTTCAAGGACTTTTTAGAAAAAACTGTCTTTGTTTACATTCCTCTCTCGAGGAGGAACATTTGATGGGCCTTTACTTTGACCAGTATGGATGGAGAGGTGGATACTTCACCCTCCAATCCAGGGTCAATGCCTGGAAAACTATATAAACGCCAATTTAGAAATAAACTTCCTCTTTCCTGCTTTGAGCTCAACAGTGTGTGCTGTGCCGTTCATTATGTGTCCTACAATGACAGGATGTTGCTATTTCTCATTACTGCTTTGCACTTACCTGCCCTCCCTCATCATGGAGTATTAGCTCTTGTTTGGGTTTTGAATGTTTTCAAACAACTGTTTTTTTTCACAGCCCATGTTGGTATGAAGAGCTGCATGACAAACGCTCATAAAGTATTTGAAATTTTTAAAATAATTTCTACTACAAGTATTTAACTTAGAGGTTATTACATTCAGACTGTTTTCCTTCAAATTAAAACTTAATTCACTAAGCTAGAATTTATTCAGGTTGGCATATTTCTGATTTGTATTATATTATCTATTAAAACTCATCTGCACACATGTAGAAATTTTGTAACTTCAAACCTAGTTACATTAGTGCAAGGTGCATCTTACATAGCAGGAAATGTGAGAGTGTTACTAGGGTTTAAAACGGTAGAAGGATTAACAAAAAACCTTTCTTGAACCTAGAGTGATCTGCCTGTTGATGCTTCTCTTTCATATGAGAAGGACAGGCAACATAGTCTGGGCACAATAGATGGTGAATTTAAGGCTTAAAAGTCAGAGAATGCCCTGGTTTTGTTTGTGTTTTGTTGTTCTGATTTTTTTTTTTTTAAACCTTGTGAAAATTTAACACTTGAATTCTAGTTCCCCATTATTAATTAAAAATACCTATTTCTTTCTAAAGTAGAGAGCTTGGGGTTTAATGCCCAGATGAAGCGTATTTTCCAAGTACTTAGAGATACAAGGTTTGTAGCAGGTAGCTCTTGTGTGAAGTGAAGCTGTAGTGAGCAAACCCTTCACAGCTTGAGGGCTTTCATTCCTCACTGTTGGAAGCTGATGATATTTTAGTTGAGAAGACAACCATGTGATCATGGTGCTTTTGAAGCAATTAGGAAAGGTGGCTATTACCACTTTTCTAATACTCATTTTTTTAAGGGAGGTGGTGAGGAAAGTCCTGCTGCTTGAAATTATGTGGTGGTGCTTGGATTCAGTCTTGAGTAATGGAGAGCAGGATTTGGCTTTTCTAATTTGCTTACCTTCTCTCTGTCCATGGCACATACACAATCGTGGGAGCATCCAAATGTATTGCTGAAGAAAGAAACAGCAAAGTGAACCAACTTGTCAGGTGACAGATCTGTTTGTCTCCTTCAGGCACGTGGAAATCCTCAGCCTTAGGCAGACACTACTGAGTGGATGTAACTCTTACTGCTTACAAACAAGAAGTATGTGTATGTATTATATTTTTCCAAGTTTCTAATAGATGAGCACAGAAAGCTTGGTCTCCCCATACCTCTTAATTTTCTTAAGAGTCAGGAGTAGACGTATCTTCCTAGTTATAGCTGCTGTTTTTAGAAATGTTTTCTTATGATAAAATGGATGTGTAAGTTGTAGCCTGAGACTGAGATTGTGGGATTGTAAATGCACTGTGCAACTGCTCATTTCAGCAGGTGTGCATCTCTATACAATTAAATTTCTACAACTGTCACCAAAGTAACAGATTCTGAGATCTGTGCACACAAGTGATTGAAAATGGAAGTTTTGATTGTATCCTCCAAAACTGAGGAAAAGGATGTAGTCTGTGTACCAAACCAAAAAGGCACAGAGAGATTACATGTGCTTGAGTTGCAAGTAGTTTTCCACATCTTCCTGCAATAACAGCACTTCCTACTTGTCTTCACTAACTTTCTGATGATATAGGCTGAATTCTGTTCTTTTCCATTGAAGACCAGCTTTAATTTCAGGGCAGGAAATAACATTGTGTAGCAAATCAAAATTACTGAATGGTCCTATGATTGCTTTAAATGTCTGTATCACTGGTTCGGTGTCAGTTCCCCATGTTTTTGTTCACTTCAGTAGGATTGAATTTTCTTTCAGTGGAATAAGACACCAGTTAAGAATTTGTGTGATACCCCTGTTGAAAGAAAGGTATGAAATAACATTGGTAAACTGAAGTGTGTTCCAATGGAGACGTCTTCTGCTACTAATCCTGTTCCATTCCCTAGGTAACTTTTGAAGTGCACTTTATGACAGTAATGCAGTTTTGATTTTGTGCCTTTTTCTTCTTCTGTTCTGGGTTCTCAGAAGTGGACCAGACTGTTCTAACCTCATCATCTAAAGATACCTAGCAGTATGTATATTTGGCTGGACCACCTGAGGAATATTTACTCTCCTTTTTCCATCAACCATTGTATTTTCAAGGTTGAACTGGAGGGATGAGGAAGGAAACTGCATAGATTTCATAAAAATTATTTTGGTTTTTAAGGTGTCAGTAAATAGTCAGCTATGCTCAGGGATAAACTGTGCTGTTTGATGAAACCTAAAAAGCCCATCCTTGCCTTTGTTCTCTTTCTCCAAATCTCCCACCTTTCAGAGCCTGAGTTTAGGTGCTTCATTCACTAGATTATTAGGCTGTAGATTGCATTTGGGATCTCAGTATGTGAGTGGTGCTTGGAATGTGCATCGTGGTGTGCCTGACAGAGGAATTTGGTAAAATTGGAGGAGAATGTACAAAATGCCATAAAAATTTTACATGTAAAAATTGATGTCAGAAACAAGTCTCAGGAGAGTATACATTGTTGAGGAAGCAGAGACTTAATTGGGAATTGGGCATGGGTGGGGGATTTTTTTGTTAGTTGGTTGTTTTTTACCATTTGAAAATGCAGGAGAATGGATACCTGTACAGATATCTTATCTTGTTGGTATTGTAGCATTTGCTCCAGCACTTTCTCTCTTCACACTCATTATTCTGGTCAGTTTACTTTTAGTTCCAGGTCTCTGCCCTTTCCTTCTTCCTTTTCTTCTCCAGGGTGTCAGTGGAGAAGTGCTCTCCATCACAAAATTTCTTTTCTGAAAAGCGTGTTTTATGGGTTTGTTTTGTTTTTCTGCCTGTAGCCACTGAACAGGGATATGGAGTTCCAGAGCCTCCAGCCCCCACCTGTGAATAAAGGCATTTTCCCCTGAACTTTCCGTCAGTGTATCCAGGGGCTCCCTCTTGTTATTTTCCACCTTCTTCATAAAAATGGAACATTTCATGGTCTGAAATTTTATTTGTAGATGATTCTACCTTTTGACTTCAACAAGTAAATGGGATAACACTTAAATTAATATGAAGCTGCCTCTTTCGTGGTTACAGCTATACCATTGGCTGTAGTGCTTGATAATATACAACTTACTGTCTTAAAAACATAAATCTGATTTGGAGCAGATTTCAGAAGCCAGAACTTATTTATGGACAAAAGCCCAAGTGAAGTGTGGCAAAGAAACTTGGAATTGAGTTTATTTGCATGTTTTTACTTCTGCATGTTCATACTTAATTACTTCTGTGTATAAAACAAATACAGTATTTAGATGTTAGAAGATCTGGAGTACATACAGTATAAATGGATGAATACATGGATGCTGTATCCTAGCATTCTGACGGTTATTTTATTTATAATGTTACGGCATTTTCCACTGAGCTACAAGGATGTGTCACATATCTACATCACTGAGAGCAAGCTGCTGGCATTAGTGCATTGAGATTAGATCCACATTTGTGCCATTGTGGATGATAATGAGCTGCTGTGCTCTGTGGGATACGTCTCGCATGATCTGCCAAAGAGGTTTGCAGTTATTTTTAAGAGCCATCAGTGCTAACAATAAATCAAAGGATGAGAGGTGGAAATCCTTATTCCCGGCTTTCCTCAGTTTGTCTCCCAGTTCCTCACTTCCTAATTCAAGAGTCATCTAATAATCTGTTGTTCCACTTCAATGTTTCAAATTTTTATGACTCTGTTAAGAGTTGGACTGGACTGCTGTAATAATTCTATTCACAAATAGCTGCACCACATCCACTATTCATACTAGTATATATTACTGCCATTAATGCTATTTTTAAAGAACATATGGTTTGGATATATTAACGTTTACAGAATTGGACTGGAAATAACCAGTAATGTCCATCTTCACTATAAGGCTATAAGAAATGCCTCACAGGTTATAAAGTAATCCAAGAAATGGAATTGTCTTGGAATAATAGGCCTTGTGGGATTTTTTTCCTGAAGCTTTTAGAGAGAATTTTGTCAGACTCTGAGAATTTATCCATCACAGTTCATTAATACTACCAAACCCTATTTTTAGCATTTCCATAGAGTTGAGAAGTGAATATATCTGGGCTGCAGAAAGAAGAAACTTCCTCTAAGCATGTTTTTGCTTCCAAGGCAAAAAAAATCTTGTTTCAGTGGCACAAGCAGAGGCTGCCTGTGCTGTTGGCAGCATTTTAGAGGGAAATGTTGCAGATGAAGCTAGAAATCTCTGTGGATAATTGTAAAGTTGTCACTCTAATGTAAAAGGGGGTCTATCTTGAACTACTGACCCTACAATTAAAAAAAGCTTTTTAAAGAAGGAAGAGGTCCTTTTCTATAGTAAATAAAAATAGTATAGTAAAAGCTGCTTATCTATTTTTTTTCAAGTTAATGCCTTCCATCGAGTCACTGCCCTGCCCCACTGCATCCAAAAAAGGGAACTAGGAGCAAAAGAGAGACAAAGAATAAAATGGGAGCTGGAGGAAGGATGTGAGTCACCTCACATGAAATAGATGAACGAGGATGAAATGTTGCAAGGTGTTAGCTTTCAAAAAGCTGTATTTCAAACACTAACTGCTTCATCCCAAAGCTAAGTTAAGCACTCAACAACATCACAAAAATATCTGATGAATAAGAAAAGGGTGATGGCAAATGTGCATCATTCCACTCCTTTCTTATCCTCTGTGTTTGCATTTAATCCTCATGCAGAGGGTTTACTACTCTTCCAAGAAAAAGCATTGCTCTTGACTGCTTTTCAAAAACAGCAAAAAGGAATGGCTTATTCAGTGTTACATCCAGGTATCCCCCATCTTCCTTCTGTGCTGCAGGGTCTTCTGGCTGATCTGTTCCATCACTGGCCAGTTTGAAAAAGGCTTTATTTATTACCTGTAAGGAAAAACATATGAGTAACTCTGGAGTCAGAGCACGATCATGACGGGACAAATGAGAGTCTGAGTAAATGATAAAGCACATTGTACTCCATAGATGTTTAAAAAAGATGTTGGAGTACTTGTCCATATTGTGCAAAAGCTGTATCACTGCTTTTACACTGGGCTGGTCTGCAGTCCTGTTAGCCTTGTGTCATGGTTTAACCCCAGCCAGCAGCCAGGTACCACACAGCTGCTCACTCATTCCTCCCAGGACTTGCCAACAACTAAAACTCTTGCATTATCAGCATTATTCTCCTGCTGAATCCAAAACATACACTATGTGATACTCAGTCCCCTACTAGGCATGTCCCCTACATGGCTCTGACTGCTTTGTTCTAAGTAAATTTATTCAGTTTAAGAGGCTGAAACTGTGCAGGAAACAATGTTTTTTGAAGGCCAGTGATATGTACTGTACCTTTCCAACTGTTAGACTGGTGTTGCTTATCTTACTGAAATCTGCCCCCTTCCCCAGCAGTGCAGGCAGTTCCATATCTGCAAGAAGCTCCTGTAGATCAGAGCTGTCTTCTAGTGTTAATGCCGGCAGCGTTAATTTAATTTCTCTGCAGAGAGAGAGAGAGACAGATGAGAGAGAGGCGAATGTTTGCCCACCGTGACAGCATCCTGGTTGGGCAGTCCTGGGGAGTGGGCACGTGAAAACGACTGCAACAAGGGCTTGGTGTGTGGGCACAAACACAGGAGGTGCTTGTTACAGTTTCCAAGTGTGAGCTCCCCAGACTTCACCCTGGGTCTGCTGATAAACCCCAGATCATCCCACTTCATGGGTGGGATGCAAAGGGACTTGCTCGTTCCCTTGAAGTACCTCCAGATAAAAAGCTGCTCCCCGCAAAGTGGAGCTCCTTTGCAGTGAGCCCCCCTGGCTGTGCAGGGGTTTCTCTTTGTGCTCGCTGGTAAAGCCCCCCTGGCAGGATCCAAGCCCAGGTGAGCGGGCAGGCCAGTGTGGCTCACCCCATCCCATCCATCCCTGCTATGGGAGGGTGCACAGGGCCCTTCCCTACCTTGGGGCCAGCCGCTGGAGCCAGGCTGAGGACTGCCACGTCAGCTCGGACTCCACGTGCTCCAGGTCACTGCCATTGATGGGCTGCAGCAGCACCAGCAGCGCTGTCTTGCTGATGGGGACCTCCACCACGGAAAAAGTCCCGCTGGCATCGGTTTTGTACTTGAATGTGCCCGTGATGGACAACATGGGGACCAAGACCTTTGTGTTTGAATCCACCCAGAACTCCTGAGGCTCTTTGAGTGGGAAGGCTTGCTTAACATTCACTGAAAAACAGATCAAGTAAAGAGAAATTGATTCTTCTCTTCATTCCCTGCCCCCTCTCTGCCCCTAAGCTGGTGTTTTTAAGAACAACACACTGTGCCTTAGCAAAGGACTGCATGTATAAAATCACATTTAGCTACCATAATCATGTCCCTCCCTTTTAATCTGCCTTCTGGTGCCATCAAGCTCCCAGCACAGGGACCATGGCCTTCGGGACTGTGACTAAAGCTGCTGTGTTTCTTTTGGCTTTGTGGCTTTCCTCGGGACAGGGAAGTGTCTCTGCTTGCTTGGTTGCCTGCTTGCTCCCAGGCTGCCACATGGTCCTCAGGGGCTCACGGGCCTGTGCAGAGGGTCTGCCTGGTTTCCTCTCTGTCCCTAGAGTCATGGCATGTTTGGAAGCACATCCATCAGGGCCAGCCCTTGCTGCAGGGGCACTCTCAGGCAGCTGGGTGGGCTCAGGAGAGGGAAGGCAGAACAAGCTCTGCCCGAGGTCTCACCCTTCACAGTCTTACAAACCAAAGCAAGGGTAAGGTTGTGAGCACAGCACTGAAGTGTTGGTTGAGACAAGGAGGTTAACCTTTCTTAGACCTTAAAATAAATCTTTCCCTGTTCCCAACTATGAGAGTTTTGCACCTTGCACTACTTCTGTGCAGCTTTGCATTTCAATGTGTACTCTTCTCACTACCACAGATCAGTGCTGCTGCCCAGCTGGGCAGATAATCTTGTTTAGCATTAAAGAAACTACTGTCCTCAGTGAAATTTGCACCTGATGTTCTGCATGGAATTCTAAATGACAGGCCCTGCTTGGCAGCAAGTCTACAAATGTGAAGAAGACTGTGTGCAAGTGAACAACACTTGAGACCACTGGAACATTTAGCTGTTGTTTTATATGGATTTCTGTCAATTTATCAATGCTATGGCTGTTAAGAGCATCTCAGAGCTTACAGAATATGTTTCAGAGAAAGAAAAAAGTACCTTTTCCTTGCTGCAGCCATAGGGATAGACATGGAGTATGACAGCATCAGCTGTCATGGATGCCCCCTCACAACCAAATAGCAAACCAAATGCTAAAGTCATCTTCCGTGTTTATTGGAAGATAATTGCTTGTGTAACTCATTTGTTCTTGAGACAGTTTTGTCCATCCCACATGTGGGGACTGCAACATCTCAAATGCACCTTCTGAAAGAGAAGGTAGTAGAGCTCACCGAGTGAGGCAGACTCTTGAACATGTGTTTCTAAGCTTACACAAATTACAAGTTTCCAATACAGGAGAAGAGGAGAAAATGGTTCTACTAAAGGAAAACTCTGCTTTTGTGACCACGCCCAAGTCTGTAACACAATTACTTTTGTAGTATCATATCTATGCTAGATCTTACTATGAAGAGAAAGCTGATGCCCACAGCTTGCTGAGAGAATGACAGAACCCATGAAAGGCAAAGAAAACCTGACATCTAATTTTGAGGTGGGAAGATGGAGGCACAAAAAGGTTTCCTGGGCACCACAACTCCACCTTTAGCAGTAGAGGCTCACTCAGGAAGGGGCTCACTGCAACTTTTATGAAATACAGTCCCAGGTAGGCAAGCTATCTGAAGTGTGCAGTCTTTGGTGTTGCATTCAGTCACGAGGATCTAGGCAAGCAGCTACACTCAGTAAAGAAGGCTCAGTTGTAGTGCAGGGAGCTTTCTGGGACAGCAGCATGGAGTGACCTTAGGTAATGAAGGGATTGCCTTATTTCTTCTAGGTTTGCATAAGCTGCCCTGCTTCCAAAACTGATGGTTATGATTGGTTGCTTCCCGACCTAGATGTTGCCTCCAGACTTCTGTATTTAATAGCCACTAGAGGACTCATGTCCATTGTATTATTTAGCCTTTTTTGTATCTGTACCTCTGGTCTGCTACCCCCAGCTCCTTTGGCTTTCTTTAAAGCTACAGCCTGATCAATCTTGCTGGAGGCCCCTCATGACTTTTAGTATCTTTGCAGACAGAAATGGTGCACAATTCTTTCTCATGCACCTTTCCACACCTTTTCTAATCCTTAGTTTCCTGGACAAGGAAAATTTCTTGAAGCCCACCTCCCTCCTCCTCACTCCCCATTGCCCTTGCTGGCTCATGGCAGAGTGCAGGCAGGATCCCTGGCACAGTGGTGGGGAGCAGAGGTCCAGCCTTTCATCTGAGCCCTTCCCTTTCCCCACTGGCCAGGCTGACCTCACTTCCTTCCCAGGAGCAGGGTTACTGCCATCCTTCCCCAAGCCCGTTCCCAAAAGGAGCAGTGCCGCCTCGTACCTGCCAAGCGGACATCCACGGCAAACAGCAGCTCGGCGGACGGGTCGATGTCTGCCAGTAAGCACTTGCTCTGGCCCTCGCTCTTGGCCTCCACAAAGGCATTTATTTGTTTTGCTGCCTCGCCTGGATTTGTAAAGTCAACAGCCCGGGCGTAGAATGCATCGGCACTGGGGAGCAAGTGCTCCATGAACAGCTGGAAGAGGGCTGTGCCAGGGGCAGAGAACAGGCTCAGGGTCTTGGAAAAGAGCAGCTCCTCGTCCCCGCTCTTCACAAGCCTTTCGATCATCCTCAGGCTGGAAAGGAAATTGCTTCCGACTGCCGTGGAAGTGCAGTCAGGGTTTCCAGAGGGGGGAACAAATCCCAGCAAACCCTGCAAATCAAGCGCTGTCTGGTTTGAGGCGCCCAGGTAGAATGACACCAAGGAGCTGTAGAGGCTGGTTGGGGACAGGAGCACATTTTGGCCGCTCCGTGCTTTCTGCAGCGCGCTGTAAAACCGCATGCCCAGGACGTACACCAAGTCACTCAGGTAGGCTCGTTCCTCCTTCCCCCAGGTGTTGAGGCTCGGGGCTTCCACCTTGTTCTTGTCATTCACGTCACCTTCGTATTCTGGTGTGGTTTGGGACTCAATTGACACAGGGAAAATAGTCTTTCCCTCCTGAACCAATTTTTCCAGCTTGTCACAGTCACTCTCATTGAAAGAAAACAAATTGAAAGGGTGGACGTAGACCCGGTCACAAGTCACCACGGTAAGGCAAGCCAACAAGCAGAGAAGATCTGCTACCAGATTCATGTTGGAAAATTGCCTCCACCGTGTCTGCTGAAAGAAAAAATGAGGAGGGAAGGAGACTGGTCAGTCTGTTTCAAGTACAGTTTCTATTAATCACAGGGTGAGGTGCTAGTGCTGTGTTGGAGTAACAAAGGTGGGAATTTCAGTATTTAGTGGTGTTTGGTCTGACTCTGCCCCCAAAAAGCCCAGGATGAGACAGACACCAGTTTCAATGGCTGCAGGTGGGAAATGGTAAGCACGGATGTGACTCCGTTACCCACCAAAGTACCCTAAGGATTTAGCATGATAATGGTTGTGGATGCTGGTTATGCCTGCAAACTAGAGCATGCTGCTTCTGCAAAACCTTCTTTTGCAACAAATGCAACAACATTTGCTCCTGGGATCTGGTCAGAGCCATCTCTGCAAACTGCTGCACTGAGCCTTGCTGACACACGGACAGGCTAAGCAATGTGCCTGCTGTTATGCAGGAAGTGAATTTGGAAACCAGTTCTCTTAAGGTCCAAACACAGAATGGTCCTGCTTTGTATGTCTAGTCAGCAAAATATTTGGCACTAGCAGAGCATGTTATGTTTTCATAGCCCAGTGCAAACATTCATTCTAGCTCCTAGGCAAACACGCTCCAGGCTCCCTTATACAAATGTGCTCACACTGAAACCATTTTCATTGCACCTTCTATGTCTAAATACAGAGTTTGAAGGGGTAGGCTGAGTTTTACTCATCTGTGCAGGCAGTCTTCTCCTGAGGTAAAAGACCACTTGCTGCTCTTGTTCTTCCTGACAAGAAGCAGAGAATTTTACTATATGTGGATGTGTTTTAGCACAAAGGATGTAATGCATATTGGGAATAAGGATGTCATGGACACACACAGACACACTGACAAATTATACCCACCGACAAATTTTATATTTTCAGAATTCTCTCTTTTCCTATATCAAACTTTTTGGTAACTAATAACTCTGCTGTAGCTTTCTTGGATTTCTTGTATATGGCTTTTGATCTCTGTATTTGAAATCCAAATTAAAATATGTTGAAAATTATGCATCTGTAACACATATCATCAGCCAAAATGCTGTTATTCAGAGCTGTGTTTTTATTCTACTAGTAAATCCTTGCTTATTGTAGCTTTGCTCACCCTCTTTCACCCACTTCAAGTTCTGCAAAGCTCACTGGATGGGCAAAATGTTATTAGCCTTGGGTACTTGCCAGTACCCAAGCCCTGCTCTCTGCTTTCTTTCTCCAAGGCTTTTTGAGCCACACCAATCTGTCAGGTATTGTAATTCTGGTAGCCTGAGCCTTTTGAGAGGACACAGAGCAATGTCTGTCTCACCAACACTTTACACAGGGTGGAAACACTTGTGTTTAAATCCATCTATTCAACACCTGGCCCTTTCCTAGCCTAATTTACAATGCATAACCTTATTCTTTCCCCTGAGGGGGTCCCCAAGTATTTAATGCCTAAAATATCCCAGTTCTCAGTGTCACCATCTCCCGCACAAACAAAAGCTGAGATGTGCACATGCTTGGTAACTACATATACCTCACTAAGTATGTCTGCCTGCTAACGTGGATATCTACATTCCCAGGCTGTAGGTTCCTATCTAACAGCTGGCTTTGTAAATGGGGTTTCTGTTGCTGTATGGTCACTCAGGATGTCTGTCTTCCTACTGAATGCCTGTGGGTCAAGCCTGAAACTGTTGGCTCCCAAGAGGCATGCAGGGGAGGACCTGCTGTAGATCTCTGTCCCTGTGCCTTCCCCATTAACTCCCACCTCATCCTCTAAATTACTGTATGGGCAGCACTGTCATGCTGCTGTCTCCTGTTCACCTCCCCAACCCTGCTGGTAGCATGTGACATGCATGACAGAGCATATTCATTGCTTATGACTGGTTAAAAAATTACCTTCACTTCACTTGCACAGTTAGCCCAGCATCTGAGCTAGTGGATTTCTAGACTACTCTAATCATTTTTCACATTGGGATACTCAGGAAAACAAACTAAAAAGCCACAAATTAGAAGGAATGCCTTTCCCACACTGTTCTCTCCATCATACAATTGTTTTGAGGCATTATTTAATCTTTCCTGCACAGCAGGGAGGGTGACCCTGTGCCACCCGGGCAGGCTGTGCCATTACGCACCACCGACATCCAGGGGTCACTTCTCTGTCAGAGATGCCAGAGCCTCCCCACCCCATCAGCTTTTGTTCCAAGTGCAGAAGCAAGAGGAGCAGTTCTCACTGCCAAGCACTTACCCTAAGCCCCATCTATGGAAAGTCAGCGTGGTTTATTTGGCTAAAGAGAGCCCCGAGCACTTCGGAAAAGCCATAAACACCTGAGTTGAAAAAGCAGCACTCAAAGCAAATCCACTAAGAGCGCTTACTCGCCTCTGTGCTGGGGGGTTGTCTCCCCTTTGTTGCCCCCCCGATGCTGCTGTCCCTCAGGCGAGCTCCTCAGGACACCTTTCCCCCAGGGGTGGTGGGACTGCAGGTGGAATTCTGCCCTTTCTACAGGGCTGCAGCCAGCGGCATTGCGCAAAGCTGCTTTGCATCACAGCCTGGGGGCCGAGAGAAGTTACCTCAGGCCAGGCAGGGCCCAATGAAACCCGAGCCCGGCTTAACACCAGCTGCATAGAAAGTTCCAGGGTGGATACACAACCTTTAGCCAGACCGAGCCTACCTGTGTAGCCTGCAGTTACACATTTACTGAGGCAAGCACAAGCGTTTTACTATGCAGAATAACTGATTATAGGAGCTGAAAAGACATCATTTTGTGCCAGACTGAAAGAAATGCAGATTTCTTTGTACTTATATTTGTTGGACACTTGGATCAGATATTTGTCTTCGCAGATAAATTGGCTTTAATCTCTACCTAGCAGCCTGGGGACCCAGGAGTGTGTGAGGCATGAATGCTACTGCAGAATAAAGTGATTAAACTCTCAATTTCTACCCCTTCTTTCCCTCTTGAACTGTTCAGAATGTCAAGGCTTTGTTCTTTCTCCTCTTGAACAAAACATGTTGAAATGGAGAAGATGAAAGCCAGATAGGTGAGGTTGCCAGAGCTGGATCACAAAGACTTCATCCCTTCCAAGTCCTGTTTAGGAAAAGGGCTTGGGATTTGCAGATCTTTCTGCTGGTTTTGAAACAATCTTTGAATTTCAGTGTGCCCCTTCTTCCTATTTAAGCAAATAAACAGTGAATCAAATCAGGGACAATGCAACTGGTTAGACTGGGTGTTGATCAGTGCCCCTGCTATTCTTAGTAATTAAAATCCCATGGCTCAAACAGGAGTAGGGCTTCGATTTTAGAGAGCCAGTCAGGCATGATTTGTACTGAAGTGCCCAGCTACATATTGGATTCAAGGAGAGAGCTGAGAGAGGGGGATTTTTTTCGTTTTCAGCGTGCCTGGGCAGCTGGAGCTGCTGGAGATAAAGGTGGAGACAGCTGAGTCCTGCCAGCCCAAGGGCTGTGTGCCAGGTACCTAATGCCAAAGAGATGAGAAACTTCTGCCTCTGCAGTCCTGCTTTTCATTTAAACAATCTGATTACCCTCACTCTGATGAGATCCAAAAGTGGTTCTGAGCCCAGGCTTGTATAACATACTATCATGCACTGAAAGGTTTAAACAAACAGCTTGAAACATTCAAGGTGCTTTGTCCTCTTGCTGCCAGAGCATCTCAGTTGAGAAAGCATCTGCCTGCAGAACAATCCCTAAGCATTTGTACCATCTCCAGACAGCTTTAAAATGCTTCTAGCCAAGCAGAGAATACAGGCAAAGGGAGAAGGATGGAAAAAAATGAAAAGTGCATATTGCTCAGCTAAATGCTAAGAGATCAAGTTAGGTTTCAGGTTGCAATCCCTGTTCTTTCTCCTCTAGCCTGAAGACTCCTTCCCACAGGCAGACCAGGGGAGCCAGCTGGTCCTTCAGAGGCCAGTGGAGCTGTGGGTGGAACATGACACAGCCCAAATCCATATCTCCTGCACCACCACCCATGTGGATCCACCTGAAGCACCAGGCAGGCACCAGCAGTGCACACAAAAGACTAGAGCACGCCAAGCCTATGAGCTATGGCTGGTCTGCTGTGTCCCTCGAGATGTGGCTTGAACACAGGTGAAAAGAAAACATATCCCAGTACTCTCTGTATCGAGGACACACAAAGGAAAGCTGTTCCATGGAAGGCCACCTTGCATTCTGTAAAACTCTGAAAAGTATCCTTATTAAAAAGAATTACTAGCTTTGGCTAATAAGCTACAAGTAGTGCTAATAACATTATAGTACAGCTGTCAGACTTACATGTTTGCTGTGGACAATAAACACTGGAAGGGGAAATCACAAACCCCTCACCCACTGTACTTCTTTTCCTTAAAATCATTATGCCTTTGTTCTGTAGCATCCAGACAACGTTATTGTTTGGGTATCTCCTGCTTCCAGCTCTCCTGAAAGTCATGACCAAGCCATGCTGCAGCTGTTGGTCTTCTTTTGGTGTAAGTACCACTAAACAGGCAGCCCTGGCTGCAGGGGATGCTGCCCTGAAGAAGAAGAGGAGCAGGAGTCACTTGAACAATAAATCTAACATGCTGGTCTGGTGGCTCTGCCACATAAAGAAAGTTTAGTTTGGTTGAATACTCTCAGGGTTTTCAGCCAAGTTGATCCTTAGGTGTGTTTTGGGGTTTGTGCACTCACTTCTATTATTTTCTGTCGATAAAATAATGTTCAGTGTCCTTGAGGAGCACAGAAGTCTGTCTTTTGCCCCCCACCCTTGCCCCCACATCAGTAAAGTAATCAAAATAAAATACCTAGCTTTCTCCAGAAAATGAAGTTTCACCGGGTAATGTTCAATGTCCTATTCTCACCACAGTCCTCCTCCTCCTTCAGGCCACTGGAAATTTGGCTGGCCCCAGTAATGAGGGAGAACTTTTGATTTCACCTGATGTTCATGCACTACTACAAAGCTCAGACACAGATCCCTGCCCTCATTTGCCAGTCACTTGTGCTCACTCAATTAATATTCCCCTATTAAGATGCATCACACACCAGCACACTTCTTAGATCTTTGTCTTTTATCTTCTAAGAGTTTCTTCTAAAGGAGAAGGTTTCAGATTATGAAGAACATATCCTGCCACACCTGCAACATATTTATCCTAGTAGTACTTAGTTACATATAGTCTTTTGTTTTACTTCCGAGACATTTTTAAGCAGGAGTGCATGAGCATTATTCCAATTACTATATGTGGACTCTGTTGTCAGGCTTTTTTTGTTGGGTTGCCATGGTTTTAGGAATGAGAGTGTGCTTAAAGATAGAGCTTCAACTTTAGAAAGCAGAGTCTCTATCCTGCCCTTCAGCTCTGGTGTCTAAGGATTTTGCCCCTTAGAGAGCTGGGCCAGAGAACTTTGCACTGGGCCAAATCTGAGCAAAAAGTTTTCTGGCAACAAGGAACCCAAGAAGGTGAAAGCAAGGCCGTTCTACAAGCATCCCCTATCCAAAAGAAGCCTGTGGCCCACATACGTTTTCTAATGAACTTCTCCCTGCAACAGCCACAGTAAAGGTACAAAGAAACACAGACCTCTCAAACCTGTTCTTCAGCGGTGAGGTGTGCGCTCTCCTTTTGCCCCACTCCGATTTTGGAAGGGTACTCGGCTGCCCCTTTTATACCCACTCTTGCATAAGCCGGGCCCGCCCCCTCCCCCCCACCGCTGCCCTCATTTCTCTTCAAAACCTGCCTCTGTTTTTCCTGCTTGTTATTCATGGTAGCTGCTGAGAGGGAGCAAAGAGGGGTGGAAAAACACTGGTGCTGTGGTTGTGCGTTTCCTTGCAGCCGTCCTAGGGATCAGATCTCCTGGTCAGCCTCACTGTTCTGAAGTGCTAATGTGGAAGTGCTCCCCTGCCCCATGAAAAAATTCTCAGTGATGGTGCTCCAGCACTTCTTCATGCAAATACTGCCTAAAAGGCTTCAGTAATTTTAACCCTGGCAGAGAAACACTAACCCTACAGACAGCAGCATGTAATTCATCCTCAGATGGGAAAATGTTTTGTCCAAGCTAGAATTTTGATGATCGACCAGGCGGCTATAGTTTTGCAGAAGAACATTGCACCTCCACTTTGTCAAAAATCATTTTCATTGATCTGAATTGTTCTGGGAAAAGCTGTATAAAATTCAGCACTTTGTGCGGAGACAATAGTAAATATTTTATTCTGCTCTGTTCCACTTGTTTTTCAGCTTTCCCAAATTTTGCTCTGGGACCTGAACCCAAAAGGGCCAGACGTACTCCTGTGATGATGCTCTTGCCTCCTGCGATGTGGCAGATCTGGAGGAGGGATAATAAATTATTCTGCTCACAGGCTCAGACCACAGACCTTCACATGATGTCTTCCTAATTTGAGTTGGCACACCTGACATACAGAGATGATGAATTAATATATGGCTAGTTTAGACAAAATAGCATGTACATGGCATATATAATTCATTACTAAATTTGAGGGTTTCTTTTATTAAGCCTGAAAGTATCTTGAGTGAGAAATAGGCCACAAACAGTGTGTTTATACAGCCTGTGACTTGATATTGGTAATCGTGAATCTCTACATCCCATCAACATTCACAATGTTCCCTCTCTCATCTGTTTTGGTAAAGCAACACAGCCCGGAGTCTTAACAAGGCTCCAAATGGAGAGGGCAAACAGGCACTGGGAAAAGGACAGGGAGGAAAGGCAAAAGAGGGAAGATCTGACAAAAGGAAGATTGTGGACTATTGCTTCATTGGCTGCTGCAGTGGTCACTGCAGGTGTGGCAGTCGGTTGTAAGGATGGAATGGAAGAATGATTGTTTGTGAGACATCCAGGAAAAAAAACTTTGTAGAGCAGTAGAGTGCCCACAGAGACCAAGACATTTCAATTTGGAAGAGAATCCACTGGTATGGGAAGCATAAACATAAAATGTTGAACAGAAAGTCTTGAATCAGTCTTTTGTAATATTACCAAAATCAGTGCATTCCTGGCAAAATTATCAGGCAACAAATATAAGGGAAGAACCCTTTTGCATGCTTGAACTGCAGGAGACACTGCCACAGGATGCTGCAGAGACCAAAGGTCTTGGTACAAAAAGAGATTTAATGAAATAACAGAGGGTGTGGTCATTGGCCTCTGCAGAACATGATGGTCCAGGTGTGATTGCTAACTCAGGAAATGCCCAGCTGTTATGAATTTTGCTTGCTCCAACATCTCTCGTGCTTCTTTCCAAGAGATTGTCTTCAACCTGCTGTGGAAATAGAGATGTCTGAGCTGAGACCAGCTTATGCTGGCTCATTTTGCAGCACAGACTGAAAACACTCTTTCAGTAGAGCTATACTAATGAAACACTGCACTCAGCAAACCCAGCCCTCAGCCTCAGCATTGTTCCTGTGCACAGAGCATTTAGGAACATGCTGCTATCTCTTCAAAATCAACATAACCTGGCAAATATGAACAATTTTCAAAAACTGTGGGTAGGCTTCTAATATTAATTAGCCACATTTCAGAATTTTTTTCCTGTTTTAATCAGGGTACGTTTACTAACTGTGGCAGAGTTAATGCATTGGGGTCTAAAATGTGTCTCTGTCTCCTGCCAGACCTATGGGCTTTGTTCTAACTTCAGCTGCACACATAGTATTTGGTGACTTTTTCCAGAGTCAATAAGTAGGAAAGGAGTACCACTCTGGCAATGTGTCAGGTGAGTTTCTGTACTTTGGTAAACTGATTTTGCCCTGATTCTGTACGAATTGTGGCCACCTGCCATAGGCCTGATTTTATTTGTTTATTTTTGCTGTCTCTGATGGGGAAATGCAGTGCAAAGTAATAGTTTTTTAGCTGTTTTAATAAAACAGGAATAGGTTTGCATGTGATTTTTTTCCTGTGTTTTCTCTGTATGCCTGACCTCTGCCCATGCTGGCTTGGAACCACTTTTCTGTGAATGCTTCTGGTAAGCATGAGGGATGTACTCAGCTTGCCCAATTTTTTGTGTAAAGAGGATTGCAAAAATGCTTTTCAATAATAACATTCAAAGTACAGATGATGAAAGAGAGGGATTATCCCGCTTCTGCCACGGGTTCTCACAGCAAGGAGCAATGGAAAACTTGGTAACTTGGCTCCCATAAACCCAAAGGATCACGTGTGCCATTCCTGCGTTGGGGTGGAGGGAAACAGCCTGGATGATGCCAAAATGCACACAATGAGTGGGCAGCCTGAGAGCTGACTCAGGTGGAAGGGCTGGAGGGGCACGGAGCTCCCTTCCCACAGGAGAGCTGCCTTGCCTGAGCCAACTGCCTGGCCTGCCCTCGCCCTGGAATTGCCACAAATCCTCCCTGTCAGAGGAGGGAGCATCACCATCTTGCTGTCTCTTTCAGCTTATCAAGGAAGCCACTAGCACATATTCCAGCCTAAAATTACATTTGGTTTGTCACAGCTTGCATTTGCAGGCCTTGATGGTAATGATTGCTTCAAATTTTCTTAGCCCTATTTTTTATCTGTCCCCATGGAAGATGCAGTTTTAAAGAGCATTTTAAGAATTATCTGTGCACAGCCAGCACATGCACACAGAGGCATGACTGTGGGCCCACTGTGCATGGGCAGAGGAAACCTCCTTCCCTGAGGATCTCAAAATACTTTGCAGTGTAACAGTTACATCAGTAACATATAATTTTGGTTCCTTTCCTGTGGCACATGCTGTGCCTTGAAAGGAGCAAGAGACAATCCCAGACAGAAGTAGCCAGGACAGAGCAGCCTGTCCTGGGAGTGAAAGTGGACACAAAGAGGTGACATGAATCACGTTCAGTCATGCAACAGGTTGGCAACATCTCAAGGACAAACATCCAGGTTTCTCTACTCCCAGCCCAGTGTGTTTACCTTTTGATCACACTCTGTCTTCATACAGTCCTGTGGATAAGGCAGAGCAGCAGGGATGGCAGCACCAGCATAGCAAAATGCCTGCCTGGAAGAGCTGCTGCCAGCTTTGTTATCAGAACTCTGGAAGGTGCCTGTGTGTCAGGGAGGGATTTTGCACTGTCCCAGTATTTGCCAGCTGGGTCAGTCACTGAAGTCTTCAAGCTGTTACCCAAGTTGAGCAAGGGAAGCAGCCAGGTGACCACTGTCTGGGAAATGCCAAAATATTCAGCTCCAAAAGCCTCCACCACCAAACATCCAGCTGCCCTCACTATTGCAAGGGTGATACAATAAGCTCAGTAGTGATTTATTCCTTGAGGATCTCCGAAGTGATATTTCTGGTGGCTGATCTTTCCTGTCACCACTGTGGTATTGAAATTCTGGTTGTAATTTCTGTACCCCAGACAAATTGTCCACAGGGAACTATACACAATAGTTGTTGTCTCCTAGCTTGGAAATTCAAAGCATAGGCCTAGAAAGACCTTTGGAAGATGGGATATACATGTTCTCTGCACAAACTCACGTTCTCATGACACCTTCACCCCTCCTCCTGCTCCTCTGCCTGGGTGGGCAAATAGTTGCATTCAGCAGGACCCCACTCTTTTGGGCACTGTTTGGTGTTCCTCGGAGCAGACTCTCTGTGGTGGTCTCCTGCCTCACTCGAGGAGTGTGTTTAATCATATGCAGTCTGTGCAGTTCATTAGCGAGGAATAGGCTGGCTCCTTCCTCACTGCCGGCATTACGGGACTCTTCCACCTTCTGGAGCCGCAGCACCTCCCACTCAGCCAGCTACAGGGGCAAAACTGCAACTCTCTTGGGACAGCAGCCGCAATTTTCAGTGCTCCAAATACAACCTACAGACCCTTTTGCGACCTGAGATAAGGGCGGGGCTTTCAGGTCGGCGTTCATTTGAGGGTTGCACAACTAACGAGGGTTTGGCTATGCTGGACTCTCTCCTGCTTTCGGATCCTGCTGGAAAGCAGAGATGCTGAGCCGAGCAGCATTAGGGCTGCCAAGTTTTCAGGAGCCGCGCAGGATCTCCCTGCTCGGGATGCTAAACAGACCTACCCCCCTCCTTCAGCACCAGCTCCAGCCGTGCCACGCAGAATTGGGAACAAACTTCCCCCGGCAGCGCCGGTGTGGAAGTGTTGGCAGCTCTGAAGTCTGCCGGGAAGGGAGAGCAGTGATCATCCCGGCGCTGATCCCGGGGCCACAGGACCACGGCAGATTCCTTCCCTTACCCTTCCCTGTCTCCTTATCCGAAGCTGCCGCCGTGCGGAGGCTCCGCCGCATCGCTGCTCCCGGCGCGGCCGGGGCTGTCCCGGCCAGGAACATTTGGAAATGTTATTAACTTACTGCCTTTTGGTAAACCAGTCATTCTGGAAGCAAGAGGAGGGGAAAATGAAATTTATATCCAGTTTTCTTCTTATTTTTTTTTTCTACAGGAAATAATGGAAGAGCTCATAACTTAAAGTTTCTGGGGTTTCAATAGAGTGGCAAAAGTCAATCTCCAGGCAGATCAGAACTTCCTGCTCTTTTGTTTTTGCTGGATGATTTTTCAGCAAAGGCTTAAATTCTGCAGTTTTGGGTTAATTTTTATTTTTACTTTGCTTTATTTTTCTACCTTTTCTGTTTTAACTATAAAAACATGAAGTAACAATTTAGCTTACTGCTTGAGGGATAAATTAGAGGAACAGTATTATTGAGCCCAGAATATTCATGATGAAAAAAGGATTAAGATTGCCTTCTGGCAACAAACCCTGATGAAAGCCTTTGAAAACCATAACTCCTCTCATTAAAGATAAAAAAAATATCAGTGAGTGCTCTTGGAGCTATTCTATTACTCCTAGGAAAAGCTGAGCTCCCTTAGGGACTGCCTCTGACTCAGGGAGTTGAAGACATACTGCAGCTTGGCTCCTCTCCCATACTGCCACTTGGTGTTTCACAGTCTTAAGAAAAAGAATAAAAATAATCTTAAAAGCCCTCTTTTGTTTGTAAAACTGCTGCTTCCCCCAAGTGCTGAATTAATGCAGCATTGTATGCTCAGCTCTGACAAAAGCCTGGAACAACAGCTCAGAAAGCTGTTTGGCTGGGTAAAGCACTTAGATGGCTGTCTAATGATGATACTTCAGCTGCCAGCACAGATAATGTTGTCCTTACTTACCCAAGCACAAAAAAGATGTTTCACATTTCTGGGTGTGTAAAAGGGGTGGTAGCCCATCAGCGAGGCCAAGCAAAAGGGGACAGGCAGAGCAGAGCTGCCTGCTGGCACTGCAGTGCTGTCAGCATCAGGGTAACCCAGGCAAGGTGGCTGTGGTGGGAGAGCCACCTCAGGGGGTCACTGCCCCTCAGGGTGACAGCTCAGCACCCCCCTGCCCTCGGCCCTGCAGAGGGGCTGGGCCACATCAGCATTTCACAGCCAGACACAGCAGTGGGCAGTGGTGTGAGCACACACTAGTCCTGAGACCACACTGGGACTGATGCCTCTCTGTGAGAACCTACTGCTTTTGCACAGCACAGGGAAAGAGACCAGACTTCTTACATTCATTGTTATTTTTGGATCCTCCCTTGAATGAGATTTTTATATCCTACAATTCCTCTAAGGTATTTTTTCCCCTTAATCAGCAAAATTTTCAAAGGGCAGTTCTTTAAAACCCTCCCTTTGGTTTTCTGTACCCTTCTTATCATTCTCTAGTCTTTTTTACTAGGCTGTCCACAACATTTTGCAGGGCTTTCCAGTCCTCAGGCTGTCTTGCAGAACCCCTAAAGCTGTCCTTTCTCACCTTCCTTCCCTCTGCCTCACTTCTGCCTGGAAATGCAGGAGACAAGGATACTCCAGCCCCTCTGTAGCAGGCCATGTCTTCTCCAGAGAAAGTGTGTATTACTTCATTGCCAGAAGACTACACAAAATTCCTTAAGAAAACAGCTCCAAGCTAGGCTTAATTTTATCTGGTCTCAGCTGTTGTTGGAGCAATAGAAGATGTCCCCAGTTAGCAAAGATGTGTGCAGGAGCATGTGCAAAGCCCACCAGGCTGCAAGCCACTGGGCAAAAGTCCATGCACTGCATTGAGCCAAAGTAATGGAAAGTATCAGAAACAGTGTGGTTTCATGTGACTGTGACTGTGGTACTTGGATTCAAATCAAGGCAAGGTTCAGAGGGTGCCCAGCAGTATGAAATGAAACTAATCTCAGAGACAGAACAAAGATGTTTTGTGCAATTTCATACAAATCTGGAGAAGCAAGAACAGAGAGCTGCTGAGTTTCACAGGTAGTACCTCAGTCCACATAACATCTCCCCTTAAATCTTTGCAAATACAGGGAGTACGATAAAGGGACCTAGACAAAACCAGTCATTTCTCTCGACGGCCTGGAGAAAGAGCACAAAAATGAAATATTCCAGCCTAAACCAGTCCCTTAGAGAAGGTCAGATGACACTGAAGGGGCTTAGCCAGCAGCCAGCAAGCACTGGAGAACATGGAGTCAGTCAGGCCAAAGGTTATAGATAAACCCTCCAACGTTAAACTGTTGACAGGGTAGGAGGTGTAATGACAACAGTGTTATGAGAGACTTAGTCAGGCTGCTGTCATTTGAATGACCAGCTTTAAATCCTGAATGACCAGAGTCTACCTGATATTTATGGGGAAGGAATTACGTAAGTGAGACTCAGGAAAAGCACGTGCCAAATGCTGAACAGCACGGGTTGAAAGCCAGAGCTGTAGCATGACGCTAAGCAAAGAGGCCAAGAAGTGGAAAGCATAGTTTCCTACATCAAACCTTTGTGTCACCTTCTGTCCCATGAATTATGCCACCAAGTGAGTAAGAGTCTCTTGTAGAGTAAAAGCTGTTCAAACCACAGAAAACCAAATAGGATGTTCTGCTTTCTTGAAGAAGTCCAAGGAAGTCTGACCCAATAGAAATTACACTGTTCCTGTTAGCAGTAAGTGTGCCTGAGACTCTGCTCTTGGCAAAGGATGCTCACCCTCTGCCAGAGCCACCGCTTCTGCACAATTCCCATCTGGTCCCCTCTGTTGGTGTGGTGGGATGAGCAGTGTGGCTCGGCAGGAGGGCGGTGCCTGTGGGCAGCAGCAATTGCAATGTTCACACTCCCGGAGTTCTTTGTTCCCATGGCTGAACCTAATGGATAAAACTCCTGATGTTTGAGGAACAGGCATTTAATGACGGTACCTGGAGAAAATGTAGTTCAGCTCTAACATCTGCTGTCAGCCTGTGCATCATTCATGCTGTTATGCTGTCACCTTGAAATCTTGCCTGGTCATGTGGCTTGTAGAGCGATCTCTGCAGTCTGCAGGAGCCTAATGGTGTCCAGAGCAGTCCCACTAGGAATTAATTGCATTCGATCTGACAGGTCTCTCTTGGCCAGCAGCGCTTTCACACGCTGGCAGGCGCTCACTCACTGCCTGCTCAGACAAGGACAGACCTGCACTATCTCCCCTGCTGGGAGAGGCCCGCTGGGATGCAAACCCACAGTCCCTGAGACAGTGGAATCCTGGAGGAAGGACTTTATTACTCAGTGTGACAAGACTTTGGTATTAATACGGTCTTGTGTTGCTTAAATGTCACAATATGCCTGCTGCGACAGTGTGCCAAATGGAAATGTACACAGGCTGGTGTGTTGTCTGTGTTCACCTGCTGTTCCTGGGAGTGTTAATATACACCCTGCTTTTACTCACTCAGCCAGGACACTTAAGGAGCAAGGGTGCTCTAGGTCAGTGGCTCAAATCCTGCTCACCACTCTCCTGAGCAAGTAAGATTGTGTTGCTGGTGTCTGTCCATAAGGGATTACCACAGGACACGTTGCATTTTCCTCCCTGAATATCTATGGAGAGCTCCAAGTGGCAGGAGTAACAAGTCATCTAAGAGGAGAAATGCTCTTCACTGCTTTCAAAAGAGAATTTCATGGTAAAAGAGCAAAACTGCTTAGTCCTTGTAAAACCAGAGAGGGGTAAGATGTAGGTGATAAATAGATTTGTTTGCTTCTGCCCTTCAAGAGATGAGGCCGTGATTGTTAACATATGTCAGGCAAGGTATTGTATTTTCATGAGAACTGAGATATTTTTTAAGTGTTTTCTGCTCATTCTTCTTTTTTCCACCCACACTCCCCAGACACCATCTCTCCTGTGCAATTTTAGTGCCCTGACACCAAGGCTGAAATCTCAGAGACACGAATTTTCCTGCAGTGTCACAATGAAGCAGCAGGGTGAGGAGAGGGAAGGGCTGTCCCTGCCCTCTGGGAGAAAGGCTACAGCATGAAAATTTTCTTATTGCACACCAGAATGTTCACATAGCAGAGAATCTGCACGCATTCCCCTGCAGCAGGACAAGCACCCGCAGAGCTCAGTCCACATATTTTTATCTGAACTGTGAAAATAAGAAATTTCCTGATATGTGGTTACTCTCCTTGGGACACAGCAGGTGGGCAGTCTGTATGTCTTGGGCACTGAACGTCTCCTTCCCCAGTCAACATGTTACTCTGGTGTATGAGAATGTGCTTGGTCCACACAGAGGTGTTGGGGATAAAGTTCCTAGTTTTGCTGCTGGCTGAATATGAGATTTTGGGTACTTCACAGCCCTGGGCTTGTGTTGGCACTGAAATGCCTTTTTCCTGCCTTAACCCCTTGTCTGGGGTTCCTCTCACTCAAGTGCATGGATTTAATCTGGGCATCTACCCTAAGTTAGTCCAGGAGGGTCTGTCTAGAGGCAAATGAAGGACACAGTCATCTCCAGAGGCATCTCAAGGCTGGGTACACAGTGAGTCACTTTCTGGAGATTTTGATCTTCTCACCAGCTGTAGAGAAAGCTGACATGAGTAACATGGACTCTACTCTGCAAACCTAAAGTCTGGTCAAATGATGCCCACATTTGGAGCACCAGGCCTGCCTCTTCTCACACATTTGGCCAGTATCCATCTATTTGCACAATGGGAACTCGGTCTCAGCAGGGAGCCTGCAGACATCAACAATGGATGCAATTATGGGGAATAAACATGGAAATATATGTTCTGTAAAAGAAAGCTTTCCTCCCAGCACTGCTGTGAAAAATAGCAGAACAGAAAGGAACTAATTCTGTTTCACCTAATTGCTCTCCATAAATCATCTCTTGGCAGCAAGCTAAACTGGTCCACCAAAGGGCCAATTAAAGCAAAGGGGGGCTGAGTGCTGTTTGTACTCAGGGGTGTGTTTTACACTACACGAGATGTAATTTGTTCCAAGAGAGTGGCATCTCCTCCCTTTCCAAGCAGAGAGGAATATCCATGTCTGGCTATGAGTGTGACTCCTTCAGTGCATTCACGGTGCATTGTCTGGCATCCTCTCCAGCACAGTGTTTTACTGTCCAGTGTGAGACACAATGGTGAAGGTGAATGCTGGTAAGCAGAAATATCACAGAATCATTTCGATTGGGAAAGATTTATAAGATCATCGAGTCCAACCACCAACCAAGCACTGCAAGTCCACCACTAAACCACGTCCCTGAGCACAGCATCTGCACATCTTTTAAATATCCCCAGGGATGGTGATACCACCACTTCCATAGGCAGCCTGTTCCAAAGCTTGACAACACTGTACATGAAGAAATTTTTCTCAGTCTCTAATATAAACCATCCCTGGCGCAGCTTGAGGCCATTTCCTCTTGCTCTACAGCTTATTACTTGGGAGAGGAGCCCAACCCCTCACCTGGCTACACCCTTCCTTCAGGTGGTTGTAGAGAGCAATAAGGACCCCACTGAGCTTCCTCTTCTCCAAGCTAAACAATCCCAGCTCTCTCGGCTGCTCCTCATAAGACTCGTGCTCCAGACCCCTTCACCCGTCATCAGATGAACAAGGTCATGAAACCTGGAAATCGGTGACAAGAACGTAAATATTTATTTTTAAAATCACATGATGCAGTACATGCAGAACAGAAGTCCTTCAGCGTGCGGCCCATCAGAATCCCTTCTCAGGATAACATTTTCTAAAGCTTTTCCCGTGTTTGCCCAGGATGTGTCCTGCTCCAAGTCCTCCCCACCAACTTTGCACACCCCTCATGTGCACACCCAGCTCCTGCTCTGCGCCCAGGCCAGCAGAGCATCCCTTGGCCCTGCTGTCCCTCCTGCATGACGCCCAGCAGGGACAACACCTGCCCGCCAGGCAGCCCTGCCGCAGTCCGGCCCGGCCGCAGCTCGCCGTGGGTCTGGTTTCTCTCCCAAGGCTCAGCTCAATGGCCCTGGCTGGGTTCCGCATACCTCCAAGGCATCCCCGGCCGAGGCAGCCTCCGGCCCGGGTGTGGAGCGGTGCCAGCGCCGCGCACGCCCTTCCCCGCCCGGCAGCCACGGGGGAGGACGGGGCAGCTCCGGGCCGCTCCCGCTCCGCTCCCAGGGCGCTGGGGACCGGCCGCCCATCCCTCTCTGTTTGCTTTCAGGGTGTTTGGTGCTGTGCAAAGCAGCCGGGAGGTCAGTCTCACTCCGCAGCAGCTCAAGGAGGTGACACGGAGGAGAGCTGGAGGATATTGCCGGCTCCTCCACCACAGAGTCCTTCCCACCCCCTTTTCCTTCACAAGGCACGTGAGGTATTCTTGCTGCCCTCTCTCTCCCCACCTGCTCTCCCCCTCATTCTGCCCCTGTCCCAGCTGAGCCTTGTCTCGCCGTGCTCTCTCGGGCAGGTGTGGGGCAGACATGCCCTACCTGTACCAGGACTCGAAGCCGCGGCCGGCTGCGCACCCCGGGGCCGCCCGTGCCACGCACAGCTCGGGAAAGGGCTACGAGCAGCTCAGGCAGGAGTGCCTGCGCAGGGGCGAACTCTTTGAGGACTCCGACTTCCCCGCCTGCAATTCGTCTCTCTTCTTCAGTGAAAACCCACCCATTCCCTTCGTCTGGAAGAGGCCTGGGGTGAGTATGCCGTTGTGTTCGCTCCTCCCGTCCTGCCCAAAGTCAGGCACCTGTGCTTCGGGGTTGCACCAAATGTCCGTGGAGTGTTCCGGGAGGATGTGAAGTGTGGGGTGAAAAACCCTTCCCACCTCAGGAGCAGTGGCTCAGGATTGAGATGCCACCCGCAAAGAGCTCAGGCTGCAGGATGAGAGGGCTGGAGGCTTCACACCAGTTCCAGGTTTAGCTTGTTGTACAGCAGACATGCACGTGTATTTGTGGGCATGCATAAAGAACTTGCAATCAGCTTCTCTCTAACCTTATTGCCAGACAAAACACGAAAATATGAGACCGTGCAGGGAATTAAGGGTAAAATACATTATTATAATGTTCTAACTGTGTAAAATTGAGTGTTGTTAATGTAGGAAATTCATAATTAAGATAAACTTCAAAAATTCAAACTTTTTAACTTTTAGAGTACAAGAGTCTTACACTTGCTCACTTCCATCAGGGAACGCTGAGAGATTACAAATGCATGCCGTGGTTACTGAGCCATTCAGCAGTAGCCAAGGGCTCAGTGAGTATCTCTTAATGCATCTTGCATAAGAGACATTAATAACATAGTGGGAGCCTGAAGCTGCACCAGTCACATGCTCTCAGATCACAAATCCAGCATCACTCCAGGTTCTTTCTCCCCACTTCACTCTGGAACTAATAACCACAGAAAAATGTGGCAATATTTAATTTCTTTGCTAATGACTGATGTTTATTCTGTTTTGTGTTTTTTCATAGTCTGAAAGCTTCTTGCTTTATAAAAAACTCTTCATTGGTGATAATGATATCAAGGGAGAGAAAGAACAAAGTAAGCTTAAAGAAGGGTTTAAATTATCTTAATTCACAGTGATAAGCATTCAGTGCCCCAGCATCTGATAGTTAACATAGTGATGATACAGAGCAGAATTAAAGCTGTTACTCCTGGACAAGTTTCAGTTATGGAAAAAACTGGAGATCCCTACATAAGTTCAGCTCCCACATGCACTGCTGCCTATCTGTGCTCCAAAAACCCAGGTGGCCTGTGAGGCTGCTCTCCCAGCACAGGAGAGGGATATGAGGCTGAAATGCTTCGGGTGTGGTGACTCTAGAGTGCTGTGAGGTATCAAAAATGCACGTGACTGTGACACTAAATAATAAAGAATGGTTTTCCTTTGCCCAGCTCTTAGGTGTTAGTTTGTCTTTGTATGGCTTCAGAGTAGTTAAAATTTGGTGTAAAATGTGACCAGGAGTGGTTAGGAGTGCCCTTGTGTATGGTACACGGGGGCAGTGGAGAATGGTCTTCAGGATCTTTGTGTGCTGAACTGGAAACATTTCCAGGATGAGTAAGTTACCTCAAATGGCATCTGCCTTTACACTCCACTTCCCCCCACGCACTTTGGTGAGCTGCACTGCGAGAAATAAAACTCAGGGGAGGCTGAGGGGATGTGTAAGGACAGGGTGTTAGTTATGCTCTGCTCTGGCTCCTCAGCATTTAAGTTAAATCCGTTTCATCTCTACTATCCATCAGGAGCAGCAGCAAAATAGAGGTGCTGTAACAATTTCAATTTCACACATTTTACTTTGCAAAGGGAACATGGGCCTGGAGCATGTGCCAGGTGAGTTGCCACAGCTGGAGGGGGTGAGCACAAAAACATGGCCTCTGTATAGGGTATCTGTATTCCAACTTCTTTCTTTGGTGACTGGTTTTTAATGCCTCTCCCACCAGTATTTTACGGTAGCTTGGATGAAATGCAGCACAGTACATGTGAGTAGTTGCAGGGACAAATAATCTAAATCTTCTGATTTACAATCTGTTAGAGTTTAATCTTTAGTAATGAGAGTAGAGAAGGCTTTCTCATTACTTTGACATGCATATATCTGCATATATGCATGTTTGTAGCAGCACGAGCAAGACCTTCAGCTAGCAATAATCTGTAAATCCCCACTGCAATCAGTGAGCTACACAGATCTGCACCAGATGAATATCTGACTTTCTACATAAGTGAAGTGCTCCAAGAAAGAAAGACATTTAGTGAATTTGTTTAGCAATCCTTTTAAATCCTTTTTAACTACAAACTGTTGTCTTTCAAAATTTTAGAACAATCTGAAGAACAGAAGACCTTCCCTTCCCTTCCCTTCCCTTCCCTTCCCTTCCCNGTACATATTTGGGCACTCCTGGCCCTTCCCTTCCCTTCCCTTCCCTTCCCTTCCCTTCCCTATTCAAATGCTGGGATGAATTCAACAGCTCAGTGTCTGGGAAAGTTAGACATATAAATCGAAGAATGAAAAAACCCGGCCCAAAAAAGAAAAGACAAATGGGTTTTACCAGTGTCAAATGAATCTGTGGTCTACAGGAGGAAGTAAGAAAGAAATATTCCTAATATGAACAGCCAAGGACAACCAGTATGACAGGTTGGGACCAGGCAGAGAAATGTAACCACAGAAATCACCTAAACCATCTCACTCCCAGCACGTTTTAGATCTCTATTCACCCCCACTACCAGAGCAAGACAGGCACAGGGATGCAATTTGTTTTCTTTTGGGTTTAATGAAACACAGCTTTAATGCAGCATCAGGACAGTCACAGGTCACTATGTTTCATCACTCTGAAGACTGCATGTTCTTACTTCTAGGCAATATCCTTGTGCAGGTGAATCCCTAAATTACTGCATGCTGTGTGTGAATGCTGGGGTTTGTCCTTTAACATGCTGAAAGTCCTGAGAGATTCTTATACTGTCTGAAAGTCCTTTTAAAATTAATATTATTTTTGCAACACCCACTCAAAAACTATAGTGTGTGTTTTCTTTTGTGCAGCAGAGAATGTGGCACAAGTCCAGTCAACATCCTTTCAATTCCTTTTTATTGATATTTTAAAAATTATTTTGGATTGCTTTAGACATAGGAGGTTGAAAAAGTTTTCCATATGTGAGTTACAGAGATGTGTAATAAACAATGAGTCATGAATCAAACCCATGTCAGTGGAAAAGTTTTTTATCTTGTCCCTTGCTAACACACAGGGCTTCTTGGTAACAGCTAAATGCATTAGTTGCAACGAGAATTACATCTGAGAGTAATGGTGCTAAAACAAGGTGTGTTGTTGAAGATCAGCTATTTTGTCAGCCATTGCTATATCAATGTCTAAAGGCAGTGAGCTGTGGTTTTATTTTTCATGCCCAGCCCCAGCATGACTGAGTGTATTTAACAAGCAGGCGGGCCAGGTAAAGAGGAGCTGCTGTTTGATTTCCCTTTGCTCCACACTCTGGGGATGTGATGTTCTGTTCTCCCCGGGGCACCTGTGGCTGAGGCACGACCTGGCCACCACCTCCTCCCCAGCAAAGGCAAACAAAAAATATGCAAAGCAGCTTCCTCCTGAATATTGCCTCTGCAGGGGGAGCTCCGCAGCAGCAGTGCTGGTTCACTGAGCAGGGCCAGCAGCAGGTGCCTCAGCAATAAGTGCAGGAAGCTGAACAGAACTATCAATATTCTGCCCTATGGTCTGAGAAAATGCAGTGATATGAACACAAAGCAACTCAATTTAATCTAGGCAAATGCAGGGGTTAAATGATTGAATGTGCTCTTCTATTTCCCCTGCCCTCCCCATTAATTTGTTTCATTTGCCACTTAGACAGAAGGATCTGCTTCATGCCACAGGGTCTGTGATAATGTATCAGGGCAGTCTGATTAACTACAGGCATATTGCTCCAATAATATATTAGATATTCTCCTATCCCCCTTTCCATTCAGTTCAATCAATTACATTCAATATACAGTTCATGGAAGAAGAGAGAAGAGGGAAGAAAAGAATTCCTGCCACATTTATTGCTTTATCGCTGCATTTTTTTCCATCCAGCCATGGTACTAATAATTTAATTAAACCAGTGTAATGAATGCTTGAGAACTGCTGTAATGCCACTGTGAGCACCATTTCCTCTGATCACATGGTAGGTAGTGTTAGCTCCTCCTCAAATCTAACAGGAACGAAGCTGTATTATTTGTTTTTTGAGGAGGAAACTGTCTCATGGTTGTCAGACCCTGTATGTTCCAGGTATTACATGCAAGTAAATAAAAAGCTTACTAGTTCAGTTCGAAGTAAATTGCCAATCTTATTTTTTTTCAGCCATTGGAGGAAAGCAAGCAAACAGTCCTGTTAACAGGGATTGCAACCTGACATCCATCTTCTGGATGAGTTTGTGCTATGATATTTTGACAATTGCCTACAGATGAATAAAGAATGCTAGCCTTTCATTAGCAGCCAAGTAATTATGAAAAAAATGAGGGTAGTTGATTCTTTAATTGCTCTACACTGTAATTAATTAGCAAGGATTCCCCATATTGTTTTTTGTGGTGGCAACACTGCTGCAGGATAATGCAGCTGGCGTGGCACACAGGGTTTGTCAGCACTGCTGCAAGTCTGGTTCAGAGTAATGGTCATATTCTCCTGGCATATTCTAAATAATTTCTCTGTCTCACTGTTGCAGGACATTGTCAAAGACCCCAAGTTTATCCTTGGAGGAGCCACCAGAACTGACATATGTCAAGGGGATCTTGGTGAGTGATTCCCCCTGGGTGGATGTGTTCGTGTCTACACACTGTGAGGAGCAGCAGCAGTGTCCTCACACAGGAGGGAATGTTGTCCCTCCTGGACTGGTGGGAGCAGTAGAGCTGGAGGTCCTGCCCAGGCTCACCTGGCCTACAATTGCCTCTTGGATAGGTCCCTCTCATCCATGCCAGGGACCATCTTGGTGCAGTGGGATTTGGGATCAGGGAAGGATCTTCACTTGGGTACTGTGAGCCCAAGGGAGTCTTTTGTCTACCAGCAGCTCCAGACTGAAGCACAGTCTGCCCTGGTCAGGCAGGGACACCCTCTCATGGGACACACAGGTTGTCATTTGGATTTCAGGGGAAGTGGCACCTAACTGTCATAACATCTCTGGCCCCTTTTTTTTCCTCTTTTCCGCTTTTCAATCCACAGGTGACTGCTGGCTATTAGCAGCCATAGCTTCTCTCACACTGAATGAAAAAACACTAGCAAGAGTGGTGCCACTGGATCAAAATTTTGGGCCAGATTATGCTGGAATATTTCACTTCCAGGTAAGATGAACATCTGTCACAGAATGAACACATCTCTGTCATTACATTTCATGGTCTATTTTGCTGTGAGGTTGCCAGGTAGTGCAGAGGAGACAGTGAAAAAAAAAGTAGGATTGCTGAGTTTACACTGTTGTTCATGTTTTGAGAAAACTAGAGGGCTGTGTCAGCCTCACACAGGTACAAACACAGCCACTCCTGTTTTGTGAGCAGATGCGTGGCTTTAGAAATCATTTCGCATTTTCCTGGGCACCTCACTTAGGGTGTAAGTCCTTAAAGGAGTTGAACTGGGACCTGTATCATATGTGTGTCCTAAAGGAGTCTTGAATTATGTGGTGAACACTTGTGTAGCTATGTGAGTGACATTATCCAGACAAGGAGCTACAGTACAGGTCTACACATTTAGTCTTGGTGTTTCCTTAAAACAGATCACCCTTCCTAGAGCGCAGCCTTGCATGGCAGAGCAGGAACAGACGATTTACGTTTCTTCTAATCAAGCCTATGATTGTCACTAGCTTACAACTGTAAATGCTGGGACACTAGAATCCTGCAATGCTGTGCTGTCAGCAAACTCATGCTCCATGCTTTCTGAACAGTTCTGGCAGCACAACGAGTGGCTGGATGTTGTGATTGATGACCGACTACCCACCTTCAAGGGCCGGCTGGTTTTCTTGCACTCAGCTGAACTCAATGAATTTTGGAGTGCCTTGCTAGAGAAAGCCTATGCCAAGTAAGTCCCACTGCACATACATAATTTGCTACTTGTACATACATTATTCACAGTTTGTTCATATGGTATTCACAATTCTAGTGAGCAGCTTCTAGCATTTGCTGCTGCCCTTGCCAGCCTGACAGCTGGCACTAAAGAAAGAACACCCCCAGGCTTTAAAGATATGGAGAAATGGATGAATTAAAAATGCAACTAAAAAAGGGAAGCAGAATGACCCCAATACTACTGCTTGGGGATTCTCTGGAGTACTTACTTTGACTTCAGTGCTATTGCTGCAATTTGACACACGTGAGAAAACTCTCAATAATGGATACCTTGAAAGCAATTCTCACAGTCAGCATGTGTTTTCCAGGTTGAATGGCAGCTACGAGTCTCTGAAGGGTGGCAGCACGATAGAGGCCATGGAGGATTTCACTGGGGGTATAGGAGAAATGTATGATGTTAAGGCTGCCCCTGACAATTTCTATGAAATCCTAGAAAAAGCCCTGAAAAGATGTTCAATGGTGGGCTGCTCCATTGATGTAAGTAAGAAATGAGGTCTCAATTTCTTGGTGCCCTTAGCTATGGGGTTCAATGTTTTCTGGTTTGAGTTTCACTTTTTCTCCTGATGAAGTTTGCTGCTTGCAAAGACTAGTTAAATTTTTATTGAACTAGGCAGTGTGATACTCAGCTGGCTGATGGGAGCCTTCATCACCATCACTGTCCATCAAAGCCTTTTCACAAGAAATGAGACCATGTGAAGACCTTATCTCAGTCTGGGAGTTAAGATTGAGAGCCTGGAAACGTAGATGGTGTGCTGAAACAAAATCAGAGGAGGAATTCCACCCTGGAACCACCTCATTTTTGCTCTGAGTTAACAACACTTAAAAGCCCCCAAATTTTTTTCCCAAAAGGGGACCATTGCACCATAGTTGAGCAGAAGGACAGGTTCCCTGTTTGTAGTACAGCTTAGCCACTGGCTAGCCTTGGAAGGGACAAGGTGGCACCACTTGTGATCTCACTCTGAAGAGAGAGGTGCATTCACCTTTTTTCTCCTCTTCCAGACCAGCAGTGCTGCCGAGTCAGAAGCCCGAACCCCATTTGGCCTTGTGAAAGGCCATGCATACTCTGTGACTGGCATTGAGGAGGTATGTCCAGCAGCACGGGGCAGGGAGACACCTGGGGAAAACATAAGGGAGTGCCTCCTCAGCCTCAGGTGACGGGGGAAGTTATTCTGGAAATTTTTTTTCAAATTCCCATCCAGCTTTCCTTCCCACTTCTCCTGTGGCACTCTGCACCTTTTGCCCAGCCCTTAACACCAGCCTTGCTCCCTAGGTCCTGGTACCTGATATTTTCTCTATTTCCTTCTTCCCCAGGTGAGCTATAGGGGCCGACAAGTGCAGCTCATAAGGATAAGGAACCCGTGGGGACAGGTGGAGTGGAACGGCCCTTGGAGTGACAAGTGGGTGCACTGTCCCTTACACATTGGCCTTGCACAGCCCAAATCCCAGCTTCTACTCCACAACTTGGCTTTCTGCAGCCCCAGCTGCCCCAAAGGAAATTAAACCAAGGGTTTACATGTGCCTAGCAGTATTACTGCCCTACAGCATCTCCCCCTCAGCATATTCAATGCAGCACAATGCAGGGATACTCTTGAGGATGTTTAACCCCCAAAACATAACATTATCAGAAATCATGCATTAATATAAATGAGATAAGTTAATTTTAATGCACTCCAAATTGTAAAAGCTATATATTTGGAGTGATATTTTTGATTAAATATTTACAAGCCTGTTGCTGTAGTATTTGTCACACAACAGACATACTTTGTCCTACTGCAGATAAGCTGAAACTGATAGTGTATTATCCTCTTTGAATAGCTTGCATCTCTCTGTGTTTATTGTTTGGGGTTTCTAAACACATCAGGAGTAATATCTTAATATATGGCCATTAAATGAGACCCTCTCCATGCCAAAGTTGTGGAAGGACCCCAAACCGCAACAGGATTGGCCTGAAAACTAGTCAAGGTTTACTACTAACGGTAAATAAAATGCAAACAATACAACATTTTAAAAATACATAGTAGAAAATCAACATTACATTTCTCTCCATCACACAGTTTTCAGTATATTTTTGCACATATGCTTAGTTTCATTTTTGTTTCACTTTTTCTGCTGATTTTTTTTTTTTATTCAAACAGATGCAGAGGAGAGGAGCCATAATCTGCCTGGCCCTTTAATATTGCTGGGACATGTAATCATTTTTAGGGCCACTTTAAATTTCCCTGTCCTTATCATGGCTCAGAAGTAAATTAAATATGTCCACATCAGCTCAGATCCTTTATCTTGAATAAAAACATGGATAATTGACATGTATAATGAGTTCTTAAATCTGAAAAAAATGGAGAGGTTATGATCAGGACAGGCATCTGGCAGTTTATGCTGTTCTTGAAAAAGGCTGTCTCTGCAAAGCAGAGCTCTGACTCTGCACTTGGGAGGCTTTCTGGAACTCAGGATGCAGAGGGGCTTGCAGGTCAATACAGGAGCCTGTATTAACATTTTGCAGTGGTTACTGGAATTGAAAACCACAGCACAAGGTGCCTTCTACTCCGTAAGTTTATGATGTCAGATCGGAAACATAGTAGTGCACTTCCAGGTTTCCTGAAAAGGTTTATCAGGTTTTTGTTCTGTTTTGATATGCCACAGCTGGAGTTGAAGGGGTGAGTGAAAAGGAGGCAAAGATTTAACTTGGAGTCCCAGTTACTCCACCAAATCTTTCTGTGCAGGGGAAGGATTCTATTCAGTTCCCATTGACTCAATTTTGAAAAAAAATCTGGCTCTAAATTAGCAATAAGAGTAAAAAAAAGGTTGGTACTACAGATGGAGTACAGATTTAAGGAGATTGTTTATTTACCACCATCTTGAGGTTTACCAATAGCCCTATTATCTCCAACCCAAACACCTGAGACCAGTCCCAATGTCAATAACTTACATTAAGACCACTCTGGAGCAGCTTTGGGATCTTTGGCGTGCTGCTGCTTTTGGCTGCATTAATTGGTACAGTAATAAATGAGTGCCAGCGGGATCAGGAAACCTCTTAAATACAACTGTATTTGCGCAAGCTGCACAAATAAAACCCATGTGAGAGAAGAACAGCCTGCTGTTATGTCCAGCCAGTCATTCTGAGGCAGGGAGAAATAATTGCCACCTACCTGTAGTAGAGCTTGGTTTTGTTTTCCTGTAGCTCTGCAGAGTGGCGCTCAGTCAGCCCATCGGAGCAGAGACGCCTGTCTCAGGCAGCACGGGATGATGGAGAGTTCTGGTAAGCCACAGGTTTTTAAAGTGTGTGACTCTAATCATAAATCAAGGCACAAGTAGCTGAAACAAGCAACAAGGAATAAGCCTCTGAGTGATAAAATTCTCAGTTTCTGCCCAAGAGAGGGCAGGTAGAATGCTCCCTTTGTTTTCTGCATTTCATGTGTGCCTATATCTGTTTTAATAACAAAAACCCTCAAAAATCAGTTTAGTTAATGGCACTGGTATTTCCAATACTGTGTGTCTCCTACGAATGTAACACCCTTTAAATCCTTCCCATGGACAAAGGCAGGGTATAGAGAAGGGAGCATTGTATGGCACAGTATCTCAGCTATGAACTGCCTTCAAAATTCATTCTGGGCATGCACTGGAAGAGAATGAGTCCCAAGAAGCAATACTACTTGTTGCATAAAGTAAAAGAGCACCAAGATATGTGTGAAATTGTGGAAAATTTGAACAAATGAAATGGATGAGATGAGATGAGAAGAAAAAAAGAAACCAACATGGTGGAAACTGCTTTAGAAGTGTGAAGTGTTCTTCATGCCAAATTCATGATCTCAGACAGAGCAGATGGCTGACTTGTATGTGATCACCCCTACATGGACCCTGCTGTGACAGTGTGTTGGGTCACGTTTTCTAGAGCCAGATTGTTTTACACAGAGGTAAATCTAGAGAGGTGTGAAATGGAGCTATTCCAGATGTTGCCTGCAAGTCAAACTAAAGTTCAGCTTTAGGCCTGAGAAGTTGAGATAGACAGTGCTGCATGTTAAGTCACACAAAATGATTTATCCCAAATTTTGATAACTGGAGGGAAGTAGGTCTGGTGGCTGTTCCATTCCTGTGTTTTTACAGAAGATATTTTGAGTTATTTTGCTGTTGCCGTAGCAAATGCATTAGGGCATTTGCAGGTTGGTCAAAAAGCTTTTGTGGTTTTGGGGTTTTGGGTTTGGTGGGTTTTTATGGTTTTGACCTGGCTACAGCTGTAGCTTGTATGGTGACTATTAAGTAGACAAAGACTTTACACAGAACCCAAATAACTCCAGCAAGTATCTCAGTACAGGGCAGAACTTAAAGCCTGACCAGGTGATGGAGGTAAAAGTGTGCAACTAGACATCAAATGAACTGTGAAATTAATGGGGAAAAAATTCCTTTTTAGATCCTTTTTTACCTTCGGAGTTGGGAGAACTGAAGAAAATCTTCATGGTGACAATGCTGAGGATATTTTCACCTCATTAACTATCCCAAAGACATTTTGGCTACATATTAGCAGTTCAGATTGGTCTTGTCCAGGTGCTTCTAGTAGATGCAGAGGGGTATCTTGTTGGCTAAGAAAACAGCTTCCCACTCATCCTAGTCCCTTCCCTCCTAGGATCAGAGGGTCAGAGTCTTCTTTTCCCTTCATGAGTACAAGTCCAGAACAGCTCTAGGGAAATCAGAACGGTTGTTTTGCCTCCTAGAAGTCAAACCTAACCTACAAAGGACAAGCCCTTCCTCTGCTTTGCAGCCCATTTCCAATGAGCCCAAACTTGCATAGTGTGGCCAGGAAACCAAGCCATTTAGAGACAAATTTTGCTATACTGCCCCTGCTTTAGTGTCCTGAGCATCAGAGTGAGAATTAACATTTCCTAGGGCTAGCAATATCTGGGAATAGCTGACAAGAAAGGGCAGAACTCAGCAAAGCCAACCCTGCTGTTTCTTTCAACACCAAAACCAAGTTGTAAAATGGCCCCTAGCAAGTGTAAATTAATACCACCACAGACATCTATTTGTTATAAGGAAGAAAAATGGAACTAGCTGTGTTGGATGAGGCACAGTAGGGGCTAGCTGGGTCCTATCTGCCACTACCACAGATAAACTTGCATCTTGGAGGGCTTTTGCTTCCTGCTACTCCATTTTGTTATTAGGCATCTGCCACAGGAGGAAAAGGATAGTTATAGAAGCTTGTGTTAGAGAGGAAATCCATTTCTGTGTATTATTTCTATGGTCCAGGGAGAGAAGGGGACTCTTCCAGATAGCAATTCAGAGCAGAGAACCTATCTAGATGCCAAATTTCTCTCACAAAGGCCCAATTCATCAGCTCCTTTTCAGAGGGAAGTTCAGCCTACCAAGGCTGCCCTCAGGCTTAAGAGTATATGTGCCTCCTGTCCTTGTGGTGTGCACCATCCAAGCTGCTGTCTCTTAGGCAGCTTATGTGCACTGTTTCCTTTTGCTCAGGGCTGCTCCCAGTGCCCAGTGGTGCCTGGCCCTGGCTGTTCCTTCTCTTGGCTGTTTGCTCAGTCCTGAACTGACTCCTTGGCCAATGGGACTGTTGGTATCTTTTTGCCCTTGTTCTTGCTAGATAAAATCTCCTGGCATATCTGTTTCTCCATGTGCTGAGCAGGTTAGTTTCAACCAGCCCAGCCTAGCAGCTTAAAACTGCCCATATTGTGGCATTTTCTCCCTCATTCCCATTGCCATTTACATGTCTCCACCTTGGGCATAAAATATATGCAGCACAGTCTGTGGGGCACAGTAGCAGGCAGCAGTGTCTATGCTACCTTCAAGGGAAGGTTGGAGACATTTCTCAAGTCAAATACACTTTCTCTCTCATGTTTGGTGTGTATTTTTTGCTAGAACAAGGTCCCAGGCACATGTAAGGGAGGGAAGGGTGAGCAGCTTGAGCCTAGGAACCTTAGCAGAGACCCAAAAGTTACTTTAATTGCAGTGCAGACAGGTAATCATATCATGGCTTGACTAATCCATCCCCATGTGTCACTGGTTGTGCTATTGTTGTGTCTGACACTGAATACACAGATGATTTGTATGAAGATTTAGCTCCTGCACGTGCCAGATGATCCTTTGGTTGGGTATTTGGCAATGCAGATGCAGCCATTAAGGCCAGGATGGTGTTGGTGAAATAACTCTTTCCACTGTAGGTTTTGTGCCAGTGCCACTTCTATTTCATCTTAAACTCAATTGAAGCTGACTAAAAGGAAGGTGTAAGAGATGTCAGAATGAGATGCAGATAAAAAGGAAGTTTGTGCTTTACACCACAGTGACTGAAAGCTAGTTGCTCTCCTGCTGTATGCTGGCATATATCCATGGTCACCAAAAGTACCCTGCATGAACTGGTGATCTGGCTCTGGGAGATAAATACTTCTGCTGGGCATCCTTCACAAAAATGAGTGACTGCCTGCTCCTTACCACGTCTTTTCCTCAGGATGAAGTTTGAAGATTTCAAAGTGCATTTTGACAAAGTTGAGATCTGCAATCTGACTCCAGATGCCCTTGGAGACAGCACTGTCCACAAATGGGAAGTGACCATCCACCAGGGAAGCTGGGTTCGCGGAGCCACTGCAGGAGGATGTAGAAATTACCTTGGTGAGTACATACCACTTTGAAAATGAGAAGCAGGCACTGAAATCTTTACCCACCCTCAGCTATAGCTCTTCAGAGAGAAGCCCTGTAGCCAAAGCTGTGGGTGCAGGACAGTTAAGCTGACAGGAACCAGCCAAAGGGACAAATGAGGAAACTCAAACCATGGGCTTTAAGAGGGCTGTACTTTGAAGATAGGACCTTTCTGTGACTGGCTTTTTTGAATGAACAAACCAGCAATGAAGAAAGTGATAAATGTTCTTAGGGTCCCACTTGAGACTTTGTGGTGAAAGCATTCCTTTTTTTTTTTGCTCTCAGGTTCATTTGATTTGATTTACCTCTTAAAGACACTTGCATGAGCAGGACTAGGTTCAAATAAGCCAGTTAAACTGCAGCAGAAAGAGTAAAATGAGACAAAAAAGCCCAACTCAGCCAACATGGTCATGTGCCTCTGAAGCTGTGTCATGGATCCAAACTGTGTTAGTGCAGACTGGCACCAGCACTGTGGGATCATTGTAGCTATGTAATTTTAAGAAAATTTCAGCTGACAGCTTAATTTGAAGCATGGTAACTTAATAAGTCACCAGGCCTAAAATCTTTCCTACACCCAACTCCATGAAGGACTTTGGGATTTGGCTTATTGTTGTAAAGCTTAGTGGAAAGAAGTATAACAATTAATGGAAAAACTAAGTTTGAGTGAAACCTCAGCTTCATTGTCTTTCTTGGTTTGGTGGGGGTATTTTTGTAGTAATAGTGGTGGTGGTTTATTATTCTGAGTCAAGAAACTCTCTGGTGTCCTTTACTTTGGCAGAGACTTTCTGGACAAATCCACAAATCAAGCTGCATTTGACAGAGAAGGACGATGGACAAGATGAGTGCACGTTCATTGCAGCACTGATGCAGAAGGGTCGCCGTAAACTCAAGAAGCTTGGAGCTGAAATGCTGACCATTGGCTACTCTATTTATGAGGTACTCCTTTGCTGCTGCAGCACAGGAGCTGCACTATGGGCATTTGGAACTTTCTCTGGGTTTGTATCCCTGCCCCACTTAGGGCCCTTGGTCTTAAAATAACCTTCTCAGTTACATCAAGCCCTGTGGAGGATGGAGTCCTCTCAGAGGAGAATTTAGGAGTCCCCACGGGGCCATGGGCTCCTAGGACAGACCCCTCAGCCCCATGATTCTGTCACTCCCTGCCTGGCTCAGGGAGAGGGAATACTGCTTATTTGGAGCATCCTGGGACACATCGCACACAGCTGCCTGTCCCTGAGTGAAGCCAAAGTTGGTGAATCTGTTGTCACTGCTCTGTGACACCCTATCTGGGATGGTGGTGTTTAATGGCAGGGAATGTTCAAGTAGGAAGACCATGTCCCAGAGTACTCTGAGACTGCCTTCTGGGTGGGAAAGGGCAGTGGTAATGGGTCCTTGCCATAAGGTGGGAGATAAATTGCTGTAAGCACCTGGGAGAGGGAATGAGAGTCAGTATCATAGCCTGGGATGATGCCTGCGCCAGGCAGAATTTGGCTCTGTGGTTAGGAAAGATGTAAGTATAGCTTTCAGCACACCCTGGCCAGTGCAGCACTGCCTTTTTTCCCCCTCCTAGAGTCCTGGCAGAGATGGACACTTGGGCAAAGACTTCTTCAGGTACCACCCCTCCAAGGCCAGGAGCAAAACCTACATCAATTTAAGGGAAGTATCCCACCGATTCAAGCTGCCACCGGGTGATTACATTCTTATTCCAACTACATTTGAGCCACACCAGGAGGCAGATTTCTGCTTGAGGATCTTCTCTGAGAAGAAGGCTATAACTGAGTAAGTCAGCAGCAAGCTTTGGGCCCTCCAATGGTCCCCTGAACATGGGGGTGTTGGCTGCTGGGGAGAGCCTGGCTGCCAGGCAGCCAGCCCTACAGCAGAGACCCAGCATGGCAAAGCTCTTGATTGTCTGGGCTGTGTTCTTTTTTGTATTTGCCCATTTTTGCTAAACCTGACTTTTTTTTGAAAGGAGTTGAGAAGGTGGGGAAATAGGGAAGCCATGACTAATCTGCTGGAAGTTTGACAGGGAAGAGTTGCTAACTGCCTGGCACTGTTTGGGTCTCTGTGAATACAGCAGTGTTTGCTTCCTGTTTGTTTCCTCCCAAAGTTTGTCCAAAAAACAATTTTATGTTAAAAAAGCATGCTGAGGAAAAAAATATGTTCACAATGAATAATGAATAAAGAATGAGATTAATTCTTTAGCAGATGACATGCATAGCTGTGTCCTCCCTGAGTCCTGCCTAATGTCTCTTTAATCAGCTTATGCCAAAATTTAGAAGTGCAGAAGTCTGATTGTTTGATGAATTTTAGCTAAACATAACATTTAAGTAAAAAAAAAATCAACAACAAACCTGTTTTATCATTCACCTGGGGAAAAGGTAATAAGCAAGCTTCCACCCCAAGCACCTTCAGATACCAAATAAGGTTTTGTTTTTTCCAGGGATCTAGATGATAACGTTGCCATTGATCTCCCTGAGGTAAGTCTACAGAGTTTAAATAGCAAGAGAATAGCTCAGGAGAAGCCAGCACACATTGCTTTTACTGTCTTTGGCTAAACCATGTTCATTTCACAGGAATGTTACACAATTGCCAGCTTTATGTATGCCACTGAAATGCAAAGCTCTGCTGAATATGGTAAAAGAACTGTAACAATAAAAATTATAATCATTATGCTTGAAGGCAGTCAGTGCCAGCCAGTATGAGAGGTGGGTGTCAGCCACCATGTATGGAGAGAAAGCACCTCCCATTAGTACTGAGGAGCCACATGGCTGTTCACATCTTTTAAAATTTTATTAATGGTGAAAAATAAGAAGCAAGAGAATGTCTAATAGACCTACATTAATTTTGCATTTAAATATCTTTATTTTACTTCTCAGTATCCACAGGACTTGAGAGGGAATGCTTACACATACACGTGCCTACTGAAATGATTGAATTATTTTTGCTTTTGAATGGCTTGGTCTGCCTGCTGAGCACTAATTGCAGCTGGGTCTGAGTCAGCTCCTGTTTAAGTGTATCCCTGCAAACCAGCCATTAATTGTGGTGTTCCTTTCCATGGAAACAAGCTAAGCCAAGATCTAATTTGTACCTCTTTAGTAAAACTCTTCTCTAGGGACTCAGCTAACGACGACATCTTCATTTCCGGGATCTCAGGGCCATGTTCTGTAGCAGAATTAATCTGTGCTGGGTAATAAGCTGAAGTGCAGCCACCTCTGGCTGGTGCTCTCAGGAAGGGCTGGAGGTCCCAGGATGATGCCACAGGAGAGAGCTCAGCAGTGCTGTGGTTGTTGGAGGCCCAGGGAGACAGAATGGTGCAGGGTGGGATGAGAGGAGAGGTGTTTTCCAGGATGGGTGCTCTTGGCTTTTACCAAGGCATTGGCTACACACTTGCCCAGGTGAAGGAAGTAAGACAGTGAGAGGTGGCTGGGAGACATGTGTACCCTTATTTTAAGGTGTACAGTGTTCCCAGGTGCACAGAGGGGCTATTTGCAGGAGAAATGTCACAATTTTTTTTTTACAATTTTACAATTCTTACAAGGACTTGTGTTGTTGGTGTTGCAGCCTCTACACCCAACACCAGGCCCACAAGAAACTGAAGAAGAAAAGCAATTCCGGGCACTGTTTGAGCAGATTTCGGGAAAGGTGAGTGCAAAACACTTTGGGTCAGAGCAAGATGTAAAAAGAGGGGAAAGATTTCTGCTCCTATCCAGGCCCACATGAAACAAACCCGACATGTTTTGGGAGTATGCTTAGTTGCAGTGTGTTGTTTGGGCACCAGATGTCACCATGCCTTATGGCTCGATGGATAAGAAGGGTGCAGTCCCTGGTGAGCAAGTAGGAGGCCTAAAGCTTGAACTCAAGCTCTGAAGGAGCCTGTTTGGTTTAATGTTCACTTGCAGCCGAGTTTTCTTTGGATCAGCAGTTCTCACTTAAGATCTCCTGCAGACAGACTTATGCACAGCAGCACTCCTGTATTTTCCCAGCCCTTGAATTTTTAGCTTTTTCTGGGTTTTGTATGGTTCTGTTTTGCTGAGTTGCAATAAAGTACAGATGAGTGATGTTTGTGTTTTCTGAGGTTTTTGATATGTGTGATTACAGAAACATTCAAGCAGCAAATGATTGACTTTTTTTTTTTTTTTTTTTTTCCCTGCAGGACATGGAGATATCTGCAGAAGAACTTGAATATGTTCTGAATGCTGTATTAAAAAAAAGTAAGTGCTGACAACTTCTAAGTTAAGGGTTGAGTATAACTTTATAAAATCTGCCACTGAATTAATTTACATATAGAAAATTAAAGGCTGTCTTACAACCCCAGACTGGTGTCCTTGAGCTAGCAAGTGCAGAGCCAGGAAAGCATTTGGTCCATGATCTAACCACGAGTTTGCCCTGCCTCCAGCATGATCCATGTCAGCTCAGTGAGGCCAGCTCTCTACGGCACTGCCACCCTGCTAGGGAGAGACAAGCACTAGGCTGGGACTTTTAAGACCTGGATGCAGCCCCTGATCTTGCTACAGGCCCTTTGTACAGGGGAAAGCCTTCCCTCCCTGAACCTCATCTTCTGAACCTCATCTCCAAATCGAGGGCACTATTTCCTGTCATGTCTCCAGTAAATGCATCTCTGTCTGGACTGAGACTTCAATGTAGTGAGAGCTGCCTTCATCTTCCAGTTTACAGGCCACCCCACAATGAGGACTAAGAGTCAGCTATCTCTGTTGATGTGTCCTAAAAAGACAGCTTTGCCCATGATTTCTTTCCTATTATTGTTTTTTTTTACAGCAAAGAACATAAAATTCAAGAATTTAAGTCTCATTTCCTGCCGAAATATCATTTCTCTTATGGATGTATCCTTTCAAATAAGTGCCTGCGAGGCTAAATGAGAATGAATACAATTGTCCATAACATTATATGTCGTGGATGTCAGAAATGGATTTGGTAATATCATGGCAGATCGCTACCCAAAGAAAACAAAAATACATGACTGTTTTATCCTGATTTTTATTTTAGAAATTTAGGGTTAGGAGTTTCGGGACAAAACTGTTTTCTGCTGCAGACTTAGAGGCAGATGCTTTAATGCTGACCACCTTTATAAGTAAATCTCAAACTACTTCTGTACAGAACAATGCGTTTTTCAAGCTGTGGTTTATTTGAAAGAGGCCTAGAAGACTCCAGAAAAGTCGGTTGCCTGGGGAGCTAAATTCACCAGACAGAGTTGTACAGGCAAGTTATGGGTCAGAAATTAAGGATCAGCAGTGATGAAAATTGCTGATATCAAAGCTCTTTTTTGACAACCAGTTTAAAAACTGGAAAATCTAGTCTTTCAGCTAGTTCCTGGGACTCCAGGAAACAGACATGTGGGTGAGAGTTGTCTGTCCAAATTTAGGCATTTGTGGTGTATGCATCTGCACCTAAGCCAGCTTTTTAGACTTCCTTTGTAGATAGCAAAAGGAGTGGTGTAATTAATTGTTCTGAAGGTACCTAACTAAGGGGTGCTAAATGACTGCTCATTTCAACATCAGGTGAACCACAGCCCTGGTGCTTCCCCACCAGATTTGTCCTTTGCTGAGTTCTGGTTCCTGCTGACTTTGCTTAGCATGGCTTCTCCCCAGGTACAGCTGCTTTTGCAGCTTTCCCAATAAACAGTTTTGTTACACATGAGACAAAACTGTCCTACCAAGGCAGGAATCTAATGTTTGATTTATGTCTTGCTTGTTCAGCTGAGATATCTTCTGCTTTTATTGCTTCAGTCTGTGACAGAGGTAACATCCATTCAAACACTTCTAAGAGAAAACCAAAACAGACAAAATTTTATCCTGTGAATGCTAGTTCATAATATTAAAATTCAATGCAGATTAGTCACCCTGCACATGCAATGAGGAACAGGGGACCAGTTCTAAATTTCCTTGCTTAAAAACCAAGCCTCAGTAGGGAGCTAGTCCATGATCACATCTCATCCTTACATGGTATTGGCACAGAGCCAGGGCCTGCACTTGACCCTGGAGCATGGCAGCAGTTCTAGGTTTACTATTTAGGATACAACTAAATAGTTTCCGTGATTTGCAATGCTTCCAAGCAAATCTTTGCATAGTTTTGAATAAATGGGGAGACATCTCTTCATCTGCTTTGGAAGCACAAGGAACACAGACAGAGTCATCCCACTCTGGACGTGCTATTTGGAGCACAATGGAGGAGCAAAACCATAAAAATGCAAACCCAAGTCAATGCTGGCACAGTCTCCTCTGTGTCACATGCTACTGAATTCCCTGGCAACGGTCACCATGTGGTGGTGAGGAGCAGGGACAGAGTTCTTCGTGACCCTGGGAAGAAGAACCTGGCTGGGTAAAAAAATGCTTTGCAGAAGTGAGAATGTCCTTGGGATCTGTGGGTGCCCTTGATAATGTCACCAGCATAGGTGCTCAAATAACAGCAGGTGTTAGCTAACCCCACTTGGTATGTTGGACTTGTGAATGCTCACTGAACCAGTGTCCAAGGGCTTTGTCCTGGCAAGATGGGAAAAGGAAGGGGAATGGGACCATTCCTTATTCAGCATTTCAGAGCGGGTGCCTCATCCTGGAAATGAACTGTGTTGGGGAAGCATCAGTAACTCAGTGAAATAAGTCCCTCACTTCAGGCAGAGGGAAGGCCAGGAAGATCTAATCATTGCCTCCTAGAACTGCTATACAGGCTTTTATTTCAGACCATAAGGACCAGATTTTGCCAGTCTCACCCCACTACTCGCATTCATTTTTGGCTGAGCCATTGCAACACAGCCAGTCTCCAGATAAAAATATTGAACCCTACATTGGTTGACTAACTCCTTTGGGTACAGTAGCAATTTGTTTTAATCAGGTGGTTTAATTCTCTGAATCATTTATATCCCATTTACATCCAAAACTGTTCTTGCCTTAGAATAAGCTATCTTTCTTCCTCATGTAGTGCCTGAATTGCTCAGCTGTGTTTTTATATCACATAATGTTCCTGCAGTATCAGAGCCACAGGCATGACTGTAGCTGCTGGAGCTCTACTTCATGAGAAATCCCAATGCCAGTTTCAGCAGCATCATAGGCTTTCCAGTCAACTTAACATTTTCTGCTTAAAGGAGCTACTCTGATAAGTTCAGACTAAATTTGGGCTTTCATATGACAAGTCTTTTTCCTTAGTTCATATTACCAGACCAGTGGCAACGGGAAACTGGAATTCAGTGAGTTCAAAGTTTTCTGGGAAAAAATGAAGAAATGGATAGTAGGTGACATTACACACTGTAATTTTTCCTCCATTTCATTAGCTACTTCCTGAACAGTTTATTAGGTATATGCAGACAAAAGTGGAGACAGGAGTGTGTTCAAGCCATGAATTTTAACACAAACCAAATGTTTTAAAAGCATGAGGTTTGTTTTGGATAGTCAAAGACATTCTTAACTTTCCGTGATGATAAACCATAATGGTTTTCTAGAAATAACTGGGATTTTTGTAAGCTAATCAACTATGTTTGGGATAAAGAATGCAATGGACACTAATAAGCAAGCCAATCAAAATGAAACTTAAGGAATTTCCACAACTGCTGTTGTACATAAGAAGAAAGTGATGATTCATGACTAGTAGGAAACAATCATTTCCTAAGTCACTGCATTTTCATTACTGATCTCTCAGGAGTCAACTGTACTGAAGTCTGGGAAAGTGCTGATTCTAATTTTAAACATATTTCCCTGCCATTGTATATGGCAGGGAATAAGTAGGCTTCCAGAATCAATCACAGACTGAATATTCAAATAAAAGACATTATAATTGTTTCCTTATGGCCATTAATAGGTTTTTCTGAATTCATGCTTCACCAAAGCATTGAAAATATGCAGATCTTTGCTTCTTGTCCAACCCATCAGAAATGACCAAAACTTTTTCTGGGTACTAATGCCACATCTCTTTTAACAAAGGACACACTGTGTTTTAACAAAGGGCTTGAGAAATCCTTGTATCCTGTAGGCAGATTTGCATGTATATTTGCTGGAAAATTTTAAGCAGAATGCGATGACAGCTCCAAATAACACATTTTCCAAAGGAGAGTCATATTTGTCGTCTCAATAAAAGGATAGAATTTAACTCCAGCTTGAAAATTGCTTAATATTTAGGTCAAAATACAAACTGTTTGACCAGTTTTCTTGGTTGTACCATGAATGTGTCTATTCAGACATTTTATACTTAGAAGCAAGTGAGTAAGTGACAATATTAACATCATATTAAACAGTTTGTCTCTAGTGCTCAGAACTATGGAGAAAAACATAAAAGAAGATTAAGAGAATGGGTCAGTTAAGAGTTAAAAGACAGAGAACAAAGCATCTTTCCAGTTAAAATCACTTTTAAAAAATCATGACATTTTAAATCAAGAGCAACCCAGTATTTTTAATGCTTGGATTTGGCAGTACTTGTTTAAGTCACAACAACCTGTTCATATGACAAAGAGAATTGGGACCAAGATTTGCTCCTCCATTATAAAATCAGACTGGATCTAGACCAAAGTCTTTTCAGCTGTCTTAAATGCTTATACCATGCAGTTGGAGATAAACACCTTGCCTTTCTATGCCATATCTGTGCTCCCTTTCATGCGCCAGTACTGAGCTTTCTATGTGCTCCTTTCATAACAGAGTATCTTTCTTCAGTTTGACTTTGATAAATCTGGCTCCATGTCCTCTTATGAGCTTCGTGGTGCTCTTAAAGCTGCAGGTAAGACAAGCACTGGATTTTTTTCTGGTAAACCTGTCAGGCAGATCAGCGTGGGTGAAGAGGACAATCACATAGGCCAGGAGCTCCTGAACAGAGGGGAGGTCTAAACCCCAGAGAGACCCTGGGCACACTGAGTAGGGTAATTTTGCCCCAGGTATCCCCAGTCCTGAAGGGCAGGCAGTCAGAGCAATCTGTATTTTATTGAGCTCTGTTAAACTTAACAGGGCTGCACATGTGCAGGGTTAGATCCCAAAAGAAACCACTTCAGAGTCCATCTGCATTCAAGGGTTGAAGGAATAGTGAGTAAGCTGCTATGAAGAGCAATCACTGCATTAGTATTTCATCACAACCTATTTTCATTAAAGCAAATAATTTTGCAGAAATCCCTCCAAATTCAAGAAGGCAGAATGGTCTCTCATACATCATAGTGTTCATGGACTAGAAACTGCAGTGCCTGAAAAATACCTTGTTCAAGGTTTGTTATTCATTGCAGGCTTGAGGAACTTTGTGGTTAGATCTCTTTCTGGACAGACGTGTGCCACGGAGTATCCTCCCATTAAGCGTTTTTTTAAGATTAGTTAGTAGAGATCTGTAGATTCCCCCTGACATGTGAGGTTGCTCACTTTTTCTCTGTGTGTGTCTTTGGGAAGGATACCAGCTCAACAACTACCTGCTACAACTGATTGTCCTCCGATACTCTGACGAGCAGTTCCAGATTGAATTTGATGATTTTCTGAACTGCCTAATACGCCTGGAGAATGCCAGTCGTGAGTATCTCCTTCCTCTGGAATTTCATCCCCTTTTAAAAAGAAATTCTTCTGCTTTCAGCTGTTGAGCCATATCTGTTGCACAATATCTGACACCGAGTACAAGGCTAACAGAAAGGAGCTGTGTTTAGCATTTGCATTTAGGATGGCTTTTCTCCTGTAAAGTGAAAAATGTTCTGCTGCTAATGGAAAATTTCCCCATGTGAATAGAGCTTGCTACATAAACTCTGCAGCAATGTTGAAGGCATGTAAAGAATGCTGGTAAAGTCCATGTTGTAACCCTTCTTGTGGCTCGCCCAGGAGCTTAATTTGGGATCATGCAAGTTCAAGGTTCAAATATTACTTGTGCCTCATGGAAAGAGAAAATTGGCATGTGCTTGGGCAGGTATCTCCTGTACGTTTTACATAACATGTTCCCTTTTGGCTTCAGATGTGGTTCCCTGTACACCAAGGCACCAAACATCTCAGTTCACTTCTGGCACAGGGTCACTCTCTTTACAAAGCAGCAGTAGCAGAGATAGGTTAAAAGGCTGGATAAATGGCTGGATAAAGTGATCATTAGTGTGGCTCTGAATTCAAATAAAACCCAATTCTCTCTATGAGAAGAAAAATCAACTTTCTTCACTGATTTTTTTTTTGCTTTTGTTCTTCTCTTTACTTTCTGGCTTGACTGTAGCAATAGAATTATTAAATTTCTGAGAGATAGAAGTTAAATAAGATACATAAAGAAATGCAAATTGCTTGGCTTGATTTCAGAGTATCCTCCAAATCTGACTGTTTAGCACATTCAGGACACCTCTTCCAGACAAGTCCTGAAGTCAGCCTTGCATAAAGTCAGCCAGATATTTCCTCTTGCAAGGACTTTGCTTTGTCAGAGGAGCTACCACCACCAAGCAATCCTAAGCAATCTGCCTTTGTGCCAGGCCTTCCCTCTCCTTGGTGTGGCCAGACGTCGTCGTGGGATGGGGAGCTCGTGTATGAATATGAATGAGGTGTATTTATAGCCCTGGTGTCCGCTTCTCATTTCAGGAGTATTCCAAGCACTGAGTGCGAAAAACAAGGAGTTCATTAACCTGAATATAGGCGAGGTATGAACACAGATTCATAAACACTGACAAAATGTTGGGGTTCCTTTAGTGCTCTGTCCTCTTCTATGAGCTGGAGCATTTCTGCATGAGACTTCGGGTGTCCATGAGAGTGCAGGGGGATATCTGCCACAGCCCAGACACTGATTAAATCTCCATGATATTTCCTGCCTTCCTTGCCCTGGGGCATATTGACAGCTTCCCATGCCCCTTTCTAGTTTCTCTGCTTTTTTTCCTTCCTTGGGTGCCAGGTTTCTGTAGGGGAAAGAGGAAGGAGCAGATGGGGATGGGGCGGGGGGTCTTTCACTCCCCCTGAATCCCCCAGGAATTCAGATCAGCCTCGCCTGTGCATGTCTGTCATTTTCTTCTCACACTGCTCAGCACAGCTTTCTTATTTTCTTGTGCTCTCCTTGTCTCTCTGTTGCTGTGAGCTGTCTCTCATTTCACACGAAGCCAAAGCTTCCTGGGGTGAGGCACAATGAATTCCCAGGGAAAAGAAATGCGGGAACCCATGTGGACGGCTGGGATGCAGATAAAGTAACTGCTGTTACCAGCATCTAGTGCTTGGAGAGTTTTGCCTTATTCCTTCCTACTGGCTGAGGTCTCTCCTTAATGACAGGATGTAAAAGCCAAGGGAGCAAAGGTCCTTTTCCCTGCATAGGGTCAATTCAGGGCAAAGCACTGCTTTGGAATGGCTCTCATTTGGAGAAAGACATGGGGAGGGAGAAGGGCCTGAAATAATTTATTGTAAAGTTGATCTTTTTCTGATCCTAGTTTATCAACCTGGCAATGAACATCTGATGAAGTCTGGTTTGGATGCCAGGAGTTTCTTGTGACTTTGCTGCCAAGACTTTTGCCCCAAGAGCTGAGGTCCTCTTCACATGCAAACTTCACCAGATTTCCTGCAGAGAAACACGAGTGCTGCCCTCCCTTTCTGTTCTCCAGCCCTGTGGATGAGTTCATGTGCCAGACCATGTGTTTTTGGTAGAGCCTGTCACTGGATTTGGCACTGAGCATTTGCATGGGGCATACATGCCTCTCAAGCAGGCTGAAACTGTTGTTCTGAGTGATCACAGGTTTTTATGAAATAAGATTGTGTTTAGTTTCAGCACAGCACAGACTACAGTGATTAAAAGTCTTTATTGCTACTTGGATACTGATTACTCTAAGGTGCTTTTGAAAATACAAGGTTGCATAAAACTTGTTCAGTTTGGAATTTATTTCCAGGCATAATGTGTGGCTACATAACAAGCACCCTGTTGTAGCCACATGAATTGCAGTCTGGTGAACTGTAGACAAAGAAAGACTAGGGACTCTATGGATGAAAATTCACTTCGTAGTTGTGGTCCCAGGTTCAGGGTTCCTTAGAAGGACACTTAAGCTAAGTTTTGACATTCATCACAGATATGCTATATGGAAAAATCATTGCATCTCACCTTTCCTTAGTCCTTCCTCTGCTACCAGCAAAGTTCCTCTGCTTCACATTTTGCAGTGTAGCCAGAGTGTCCCACAGGCCCATCTCTGCAGCTGCACAGAGTTCAGAGAGATACGGGGCCTCTGAGGCAGTGAGTGCTTGCATGGGGCTGTTTTTCTCCAGCCAGTCCGAGACTGTGTCCCACACCAACCATGCTCCAGAAGAGCAACTATAATTGTTTTAGATAAACTAAATGTACCCATTGGTAAGGTTCTGATCTCTGCAGATGCTATTTTGCATCTGTGACTTATACACTATTATTCATGTGATGTGGGTAGCCAGTGCTGACTTAAAAAATCACAGTAATAGCAGCCAGGGACTTAAGTGGTCTTCATAGGATTTGTTTCCATGATAATCTTCATAACTTCTGTCTATTTTATAATGAATCAACTGTCTGGCTTTGTTTTCTAAAACCTTCCTTGCAGTGTAACAGATGGCCTTAGGCTAGCCTTGCATTCCCTACTGTCCGGGATCACTGAGACAGACAGGGTTTTGTTTTCTCTAGATTTAGACCTAATGAACAATTCAGGAAAGAAAATCAAGCTGCAGTAAAAGTGAAGCTCAAACAATGAAAAATCATGGTGTTTAAAATACTGACTTTCCTTTTTCCTAGCAGTTATAATGTTGTAACTATGCAGAAAATACTCTGGTGCTAGCTGGAAGCTGAGCAAAAGCTGATGGTTGCAGTATTTGATAAACTGGGGTACTCAGCCCCATGAGGTGTATTGTTTTTTATATGTGCTGACTGTATGCCCTTTCACAGCATCAGAGACAGCTGTCTAAATTTCTGAAAGTTTGGATTAAAATCTAGACTGTCCACACACTTGAAACAACAACAAAAAAATCCTCAAATCACAGATCCTTAACTGGTTCACTGTACAAGCTTAGATGTGGATACAAATTTGTTGTAATGTACCATGGTGCACATGCTATACAGAAGAGGAAAGATGTCCCAGTACCTGGCATTATCAGTGAAGTTTTCTGTTGCTCTCCACAGAGGTGGTGTTGTCTGGAGAAATCAGGATTCCTCTACAAAAATTATAAATAAAGGTGGGAGCAATGAGGTACAGGCAAAAGTCTCCTCGGCTTTAAAAACAAAATTCATGCATTTAATAAAAAAATAGTGAGGAGTTTTCTGCCCACTCAGTGAAGTTTCCTGCTGACTGTACTACAAGGAACTTGAGAGATAACACCTGAGTTCTTTAGGAATCATCCTCTTTCTTGGGCAGCTAGCTCTCTGCAGAGAGCCCAGTCCCAGTCCTGTCCTGGGGCTTACACAACACCCACAGCCACAGCAGAGGGCACGTAAGGGAGTTAAGCACAAGAAGAATTACAGGAACAACTGGGCTGCTCCATGGCCACTCAGACTTTGTTGCAGCACAGTCCCTGTCACACCACTTTGGCTGGAAGGATATTACAGATGCCTGTGCTGAAAGCCTTGCCAATATCAAGGTGAAGAACAGTAATTGCTTCCCCTTGTCCTATGTGCTAGACCATTTCCTTTCTGCACTGGAGCAAGGCCCACCTTAAAAAGGGAAGAGTACCTCTGGCAGTAACTTTTGCAGTGTAAAGATGGAGGGTTATATAATCCCTGACGAGGTGGGGTTTGTGTGCTAGTGCACTGTTGGTGTGAGTGACTGAGAGGGAGAGTGAGACGTTTGATTTCACAGCCCCACCTGAGCACAATCGTCCATCTCAGCACTGCACTCACCTGGTGTTACAGCAGAAGGGCAACTTTGCCCAGAAGCAGGAGTTTGGGCTTGCTGCTCTTCTTTTCTTTTAATCAAGGACCTTGAAGCTAGGTCTTGCTGCCTTCTCTGACATGAGATGAGATGCAGATATATTTAGCTCTGTACCATTACAGGAGCTATGGCGAATCCCTTACGGTGCTCTGAAAGCTGGGAGTGACACACTCCCTAATGTGGTGCACACAGACCTTGTTAGCAAGAATGGCTCATGCTGGGAAGCCCTGCCTTGTCTGCTAATAGCAACATTAATGGGGAACAGGAGAGTCATTTTTCATAATTATATGAGTGGAAAAAAATAAGAATCACTTAGCTACAGGGTTGCAATCTGAGCATGCTTTCCCAGTACCTCACAAAATAAAAATCTCACTCTAAACCTGTGCTAAAGCCTTAGGTTAGACGTTAGCAGGGGCTGGCTGCTGCCCTAGAGCTTACTGACTCTCCTCTGATCCCCTGTGTCCTCTCAGCCACCCCAAAATGTTAGGCAGTGCTCTGAGACATGGCACACTTCTGAGTTTAAAGGAACATCAACTCAAGGCATAAACCTTTTGTGAGGGTATTCATTTAGGGTTTGCCCCAAGCTCTACCACCTCCACTGCCCTCAGCACCAGGATGTTAGATTTGACAACGGCGTTTTCCTGCCTTGCAGTAGGCTTCCTTCCCAGGCTGTTGCTGAGGCCAGAAGGGAGATAGATAGTGAAAGCTACCATGAAAAACTGCCTTAAAAAATAAAAAAATCTGAAAAACTGTGAAATTGTGTTCTGCCTTTTCTCCACACAGAGACAGAAACCATCAATAAACACTGTGGGCACAAGGGTGGTCAGAAGCATCCCACGCTTCTTCAAAAAGCTCCCAAAGCGTGGCTCAGCAATGCTGCACCTTTGTTTTGGTTTGGATTTGTTTTTGGTTTTTTGGGGGTTTTTTTTTGTTTTTTGTTTTGGTTTTTTTTTTGTGCGTGTTCTAGGTTTGTTTGCTTGTTTGTGGTTTTTTTGGTCTTGTTACAGACCTATTTTAAGCCTCACTAGGTCTTTTGGGATTCTGCAAACTCATGTGTCAGCACAGGTGGTGCGTGAGGCATTGCAGGGGAAGTGAGGGGGAAAGAAAAAAAGTGAAATCTGGGCATCCCACTGCTGGCAAATCCTCCATATTGTGGTGCTGTGGCATGAGGTAGGAGAAATGCTAGAAGTGGTGTGGCAGTTCACCTCACTTATAACAGTTGTAGTTGCTTCCAGTCATGAAAATTAAATATTTGTGGGTAGAGATGAGTTATCTAAATAGTTTTCATTTGAACTGCATTATCTGTCCACCTCCCCCCTGAAATATGTGAGCCTTTGTGCTTTTTGACTTGTGGCAGCATATAATTTGGAAGCACATCAGAGTGCTGAGGGCAGTTTGCAATGTTCCCAGCAAGGCTGGAACTTCAGCATTTTAAAAATTAATTATAAATACTTGCTGATTGAGGTAAACACACAAGATGTCAGCAATTGCCAGCAACTATCTTTTGCACATCAGGCACTTATAAGGGCAAGTGTGTTATAAATTGCTCTCCTAAAATCTCTTATTGTCATCCTTTGTCCTTTGCATGACTCTTCAAAGGAAGTGAGCTCCACTGAGCAGGATTTGTCCTCCTGGGCAGCCTGGATACCTCTTTGAGTATTATCCACAGAGGCAGAGGACTCTAACAGGGCAAAGATAGCAGCAGGCTATTAGACACATTCCCAAGGAATATATAGCTATAACTCTTCTTCTCTGGCCCAAGGAATATATAGCTATAACTCTTAATTTTTTTTGTTGTTGTTGTTTGTTTGTTTTTTGGGGTTTTTTTTTTCCTAAGTTAAAGAGCCCTGAACCAAAGTAAGATGGTGTATTCATATCCCCAAAGTATACAGCAGAAGCGGTAAATACTTTCCTTTTCAGGTACTTCATTGGATTGCTTGAAGTGTGCTTTTTTTCCTGGTCCTTCAGAGAGGAAAAAGCATTTATCACAGATCCAAAAAGTGTTTCATTTGCCTCCAGGGACAAATGGAGCTGCCTACATGCCTTACCTGCAGTGCAGTGTTTGCCATGCATGAGGGCCAAATTCCCTCCAACCTTGGGAAAGGCCACCCACAAAAGAACAGGCATAGGGGTCCCCTCGTGATTGTTGTGTGGCCACCTCGCCTGGCAGACAGCCCCCCCAAGGACACTGCCCTGGTGAGGGGGGCAATGCCAGCATTTTGTGACAATTTTATCCAGTTGCTAAGCAGCTGGGTCCCAGGGACACAAATAAAGTGAAAACAAAATGTCCCGAGGGAAAGCAGCCGCGTTGCTCTGGGAGGGCAACAGCTCCAGCCCCATGGCTTCCTCTGCCCTCCTCCCTCAGATGCCCACAGTTTTGTGGGGCTGTGCCTGGTCTGAGTGAGGGGGACGGCAACTGCAAGGCTTTGGGAAGGGGCCTGGCAGCCAGGGTCCAAGCTGAGCTGGCTTCTCAGGAGGGTGGGAGCCCACACCTGCCTGCAGAAGGCTGAGGGCACACACCCAGCTCTTCCAGTCCCCAGCTCCAGTTGTGTCTGCAGGGCACTGAGCACTGCTGGGAGCCAGAGAGAAAATCTGTGTCCAGCTGTTCAGCCCAGCACTCGGGGCACACACTGCTGGGATGCAGTTTCTGTGCCTCTAGACTGTTAAGCATTTTATGGCAAGCATTGTCCTTCTCCTGTCTCCTTGGTACTAGCAGTACCAGCAAATCATACTTTTCACTCCATCCCTGACCTCTCAAAGAACTGCCTCATTTCACTGCAAAGCAGAGTAGCTCTAGCACAGGGAGCTGAGAAGGTCCCAACCACAACGCTATGGTGTCTCATATCAGTGATTAGAGCTGAAATAGGAGGTCTGGGTTCAAAACCCTTGACTAATTCAAATAGCATTTACCTCTCCCCAGTCTCCTCTGGTTGTTAGACACTCAGCCTTTCTGCATCAGTTTAACACCCAAATTCAAGGCTGTTGTTCATTCAGGAAATAATGTCTGTGGGATGTTATTTCTCAAAGAATTTGTGGAGTCTCCCTCACTGGAGATGTCTAAGAACTGCCTGGACACAATCCTGTGCCAGGTGCTCTGGGATGACCCTGCTTGAGCAGGGAGGTTGGACCAGATGACCCCCTCTGGTCCCTTCCAACCAGACACATTCTCTGATATATCAGCAGGGCATTTTAGGACACAATACCATGTAGCAGAACCATTTGTTGTACAAAGGGGAGCCAGCACAAGTCTTCAGGGATGCAATCATGTTGCACTACAGCCCCCTTGGTCATCCAGCAGCAGGCTGCCAGCATGGGCATCTCAGCATCTGCTCCAGCTTGAAAGCAGATTATCTGGAGCCAGAGAAAATGGATTTATCATGACTGATCCCATTCATTTCCTAGAAGACATGCCAAGTGACTGAAATAGAAATGGGGTCAGCAATTAATCAGGTATCTCTCAGTCACTGTCACCATATGTTGATATGATGATGGCTGGTTTATCTATGTACCTGATAAATAGCTTACTGAAAGTTCTATCAGGGCACGGGTCAAGGAGAGTGGAGACAAAACTCAAGGGGGACATTGTACAGACACTGACATCCTCATAGATTTCTTTTCCAGCATTGAAACTTGCATAAATATTTCTCCCATTTCAGGGAGGGTTTCTTCATGTCCCTGGGGAAAGTGGAGTGGATGAGCCAAAATCAATTGCAGCATCAGCTTAGCTTTCTCCCCTACCAGGTTCAGCTGGAGACTGTCTGACCTAATTCCTTACAGAGACATCATATAGGATGCATTTTCTTGAACTGGGATAGGAAAACTTTTGAGCACAAGAAACACAGATTGAGAATAGTCCTAATAAATGTGCCATGTCACAATGGCAGCAGGCCAAGTTGTGGGTGACGTTGTTGGAGCCAGGAGCTCTGAGACATCTTTAGTCCTGCCATGACAAAGGCTGTTTCAGTTTCTGATCCTTGTAATAAGTCCAGCTTTCTCTGCACCTCGTGGATAATACCTCTCCAACAGAACCCTCTGCAGTCTTTTAGAGTTGTTATTCCTTCCTGAGGCAGGAAATTTCAAGCTTGTCAAAGCAGTTTTCTGAGCCAACAAGAGCTACAGTAGAAAAATTTTGACCAAAACCAGGTTCACAGCTGGCTGGAAGACTGAAAAAGAGTCACTGTGCAGTTTGCACAACTCCTGGGGAAAAGATATGTAACTCAGTGTGAAGAAAAGAAAATGAGCTCTGGGGACAATGTGCCTGCAGAAAGCAAACACAGACCTGTCCTTATGTCCCTCCACAGACCACAGCAAGTTTCTCCACTACCCCATCACACCTGCAACCTAAGATGGCCCAAGAGACACCAGACATGGTTCCTTGCCCTGCCTATGGCAGAAGGACACGACCCACGATTTGGGCTAACAGAAAAGATGCTCTTTGCCTCATGTGAGGTGAGTGGAAATCATTCCACTGCTGCCCAGAATTTCAGTCTGGATTAGAAAGGCGCCTTCCTTGCTGGCAGCCTTTGCAGTTGCATTGTCAGTGCCATAGAATTTAATTTCCTCCAGAAGCCTCTGAGAAAGTAAAAATTGTCAGGATTTTTACTGGAAGTTTCAGCTTCTATGATTACTGAGAGTGTCTATAAAATGGCATTAGAGCAAGTCTTAAAGCTTCAGAAAACTGACTAAACCCTGTTGATAATTTCAGTGGCCCTAAATCATGATTTGTATATGTCTTGATGCGTTCTTACCACTCCTGACATGAAATAACCCTACACTGGCTTTGTTTACAGGCAAGTATTTCCTTCCCTAATAAATGATTGCAAGTGTTCAGTCAATTAACTCTCCAGAGTCATTAATTTAGTAGTTTCCTGATCATTAACAACCAGTTCCTGAAAAGCATTAACACCAAACTACCCCAAGAGTGGAAAGTTCTGGTTTAGACCTATGAAGACCTAATATCAGCTTTCTAATGCTGTGTTGTTTGAGCAGTATTCCTTTTTCTCTCCATAGTCTCTTTGCCCTCAGGCATCTCTCAGATGGGGAGATAGGGAAGGGGATATGGAAATCTACTGCTCCAGAAGCATATTAATATGTATGTTAAGGTAGGCTTTTATACTTTATATAAAATATGTAATATAAATGATGATTTTTATATAGAAATATACGTGTGTTGTAGGTACATGTAGCACAGCTTGTATACAAGGCTTCAGTCACAGCTGCCAGTAGTGAGGCAGGTGATCCCCTGAAGGTGCTGACAGCCAACTTTTGGTTCACCATGTTTGGATTATCCAGTTTCACAATTAACTGGGAAAGGATACCAAAGCCCCTGTGTTCTGTACAGAAAATTGCCTGTAATTATGGACTCACCTCTGTCCCAAGGGCAAAATTCTGTTTCTCCTGTTACTCATTCATGTGGAAGGCAAAAAGTCTCCCTAGTGTTTCTTGGGCCTCTGAAGGGAAAGACACAGGAACGTGCATGTGTATCCATGTGGGAACTGGGCTGTGGTGTGTAAGGAAGAGCCCCCTGGAGCCAGTGCAACAAACCTTGTCATGACAAAGGCCTATCAGTCAATCCTGCACCACTTGTTTTGCTTCAGACTTCAAAACTAAATACTGTCCAAGTGGCAGAGCCAAGCAGACAACAGAATGCAGAACTCACTGTAAAATGCCTTTTTTTGTTTTTTCCAGTTGGTCCCTTTGCTGAGTAAGTTGTTCAAACCTCTACAATGTGATTGGTCTCCTTGAAACAAGGAACCAGCTGTCCCTAGTGTCCACACAGACCTGAAGGATGTTCTGCACCCTGCAGGTATTTTTTTCCCTCATTTCCATGCTTCTAGCTTTCACCCTGCACATACATTGCACACACAGATTTCTTTTCAGTCAAGGTTGCATGAAAAAGCAAAACAAAAATATCCCAGGCATTTTTGCCTCTTCTTCATGTCTTACTTACTTCACAGTCCCTACAAACCCCAGAAGCCCTGGGTAACTCCTGAAGGCAGACACCTTCAGCTCCAGTCAAAATTGTGTTTAACACTCAGCACTTAGCCCTTCCCACCTGAAAGCCAGCTTTAGGCCAAGCAGCATTGACTTAAATGATTTATCAAGGTATGTGGCAATTCAAGAGAGCTTTCAGGGCTCCGGAGGGTAAAATTAGATGTGGCAGTTCCATCCATGATGCCCTCCTCTGCTCCAGCTGGTCCTGCTGGCTGTCACACTGGGGTGTGATGCTCCGTGGTGGGGTGACTACCAGAGCCCAGCAGTGTCCCCCTGACCCAAGGACAGCTGCCCTGCAGGTTGCTGTGAAAGCTGCAAAACTGGCCTGCAGTAGGACCTCCTTAGTGGAGAAACCTCGTTAACTGCCTCTGGGCAAAGGGCAGGATGTTCAGCTGTGTTTGCAAAGCAGGTTAAGAAAAGCCAAAAAGCTATGGATCTCTCAGTAGAGAGTGCATGCAGCAGCAGCTCCAAAGCTGGCCCCAAATGTGCGCTGTGGCAGGCGCTGTGGAGGTGCTGCCTCTCTCTCTGTCAGCACCAGCACCGGTGAAATGCCGGGTCTGCCTTCCCCTGGAGGCACAATAAGCCCCTGTTTTCCAAGCAGGAAAACATTTCCATTTCAGGGCAGCAACTGCCTGCCAGAACCACAGCACACAGAGATGTAAGGGCAAGTGCCCTTGCTGAGAACTGGGAACTCTCTGAGAAAGGGCCATCAACTACCTACTGCTGGGATGTGCCAGGTCATGTCCCACTTTGTGTGAGTGTCCTGAAACATCCATGGGCTATGGAAAGCTCTTTCTCAGGCACGTTTGGCAACCTTTTTTGTTTGTAAGTGTATTTTTAAATTTAAGTTTCTCCATAAACTCTACTGCATCAGAAAAGACTTGCTTTTACTGCATACCAGTGGGTGCCACCTCTGCGGGACACCTCAGTGTAGGAAATTATTTCGGGCTGCTGTGGTAGACTGGCCAGCCACAATTTCATCCCACAGCAGCATTCCTGTGCAGGTCCCAGCATGGAGCCCATCACAGTGTGGGGACATTTACTCCACCAGCAGCCTGTACCTTAGCTAGCTTCCAGAAAGGCATCTTTGCCACCATCTCAAGTGACTTACAAAGGTCTATTTCTTGTCCTTCCCACCATGAGGCTGCTTCCAAGTGACTTCAGCTGATATTTTTGCAGCTTTTCAGGAGTTTAAAATGATGCTTTGAGCTGTGTGCTGGCATTCAGCCAGAGCTGATGCCTGGATCAGAGCCCACTGCTTTCACTGGAAGTTTCTGAATGGGAGACTTGATGTACTTTGCATCGTCAAGAGAATATCCAAAGGATTTCAGTGCAGGAAAGTTCTTTGGAATAACTTCAACACTGGAAAAAATTATGTCCTGTAATAACAAAATTGGCATGTTCATTCATTGGGCTACACCTCATGCAGTCAGCTGAGGCAGGGGTGTCCTCTTTGGCTCTTCACAGAGAAGAACTGTAAGTAATTTGGGAAGAGGATCACTGCCATCCATCACTGGTGTCACTGAGGCTGAGACAGGCCAGGAGGGCCATGAGCACCTCATCTTCACCATGGTCATTAGCAACTGCTCTGTCCAGGAGGTTTTCATATTCTATTTCTATTTTCATTTTCTATTTCACATGTAAACAGCCCAATTCACGGGCCCCCATGGCCTTCTTTTCATCGGACCCCAAAAGATGACAACAAATGTCAGTGTTACTGTCCTTGGGCTTGGATGTGCTTTACACACACACATGACCAGCAGCCCTGCAGGACAGCTGTAAGGGCATCTCTAGGTGAAGAGAGGGATCTGAGGTCACTCCAGTTTGCAGGCAAAGGCTTTGGTGGAGGTGTCCCGCAGCAATGCCTCCGTCACTGCAGCTTGGTTGTCCATGGCTTCCATCCCAGGCCATCCCTTCGGCACCAGAGCAAGAGGAGGCGCTTTGGGGTGGAGGCCCAGCACTGCTGCCAAAAGGGACAGCAAAGAGCTGGGCTGTGCCACAATCTGCTCTGGAAACAACGTGACAGATGGAGCTGACTCTGATCCTCGGAATTTTGCTGAGAGCAGAACCGCTGGCAGATTTTCAGTATTTCAGTTTCTGTTACAAAGAGTGAGCATTTCTAAGCCCCAGTTTCTCGAGTTTAAAAATATATGTATATCCTCGTTTGTATCCTGTTGACACTTGGTGTCCTTCAGGACTGTGAATGCCCCTTCCCTACAACCACCACTGGTTTTGAGTTGTGCTCCCTCCTGCAATGACCTGGGCATGGAAAGAGAACACATGCTGCACAAAAATGGATCAGCTGTTTGTGAGAGGTCGTGAACTGACCACATTTTGTAGGTAGCTGGTTGCAAGTGCTGAGGCTGTTAAACTCAAAAGCTAGAGTTAAAGTCATTTTAAACATGGCAAAAGTAACTTGAAGCCTATGAATTTTTAAACAGCTGAGCTCTGGGTCAATTAAAAATCTTTCAGTGGACCTCTCCAGTAACAACTTGTTTGTGTGCCATGTGCTTTCCCTCTCTCTGTAACTGGGTTATAATCACCCTCTTTACAAGACTATATATGGTGCATGCACTTGTATGGCTTGCCTGCTCTTTTTGGGTCGGTCTGACAGCTGGCATTTGGTCCTTTCATCTCAGGAGGGTCACTGCCTCATCAAGGTAGGTTTGGAGTCTCCCAGCCCTGAACAGCTGCAAGAGCAGAGGACACTGAGCTACATCAACTGTGTGCCAGGAGGATGCTGGAGCTCTTGGTCCTTTTTAAAATTTAAACTGTGAAGCACCTCAGCCCTATCTTGAGGCAGTGGGAAGCTCTGAAATGCTGGATTTTCCCCTTTCATGGGGCAAGAACACGTTTTGCTCCCCCACCAGTTGCCGTGCCTGACCTTTGTCTGTCCAGGGTGAGTGAGGATGTGGGGTGTGTGCTAGTCTGGAAGCTGAGACTCCACAGGTGCTGGCAATCACCTCTCACAGATCTGGGAGAACCCCTGGCAAATGCAATTTCCCTGGAGCCTGTGTGTTTCAGCTGGGTGTTGGTCAGGTTGGGCTGAGCAGCAGCTCCACAGCCTCCCTGTGATGCACACACAGGGAGGCTGCAGCGGAAACACTGCGTGCAATGTATCCTATCAAAACAGCTTATTCATTGGAAGTTAAATGATTTCTTCTCTAAGTATTTCTACTGCCTGGCCAAAATAAAAGTGTCTAAAATTAGCTTTCCCAGATAAAGACATTTTTGTCATATTTGGTGCATTCCTACCCGAACACTGAAAGCCAGCTGTTTGGGCTGGGTTACAGAGAGCAATCTGTTTGTAACTATATGATTTGGCATTTCTAGCCCTGGAATTAATAGCTTTTTTATCTTTCTACATCCTAGGTTCATTTTTTCCATGCTAAGAGAGTGCCAGAAGAAGCATTATAAACTCTATATAATTAAAACCAGAAGTGCCTCACAGTGAACTTAATTGTAAATGCTAATGGCATTTCTAGCAAAAGTTGTACCCTGGGGGACTCATTGCAAATTAACTAAGAAGAACTCAGTGATGTTGCTTCTGTGGATTTTAACTGAATCTGTACAGTTAAAAGAAGTCAGGAGTTGGATTTTTTTCATGTCAGTTGAAATCCTCTGTAACTGGGGTCACTGACTGCTGGATAAAACCTGTGAGACCAGATTCAGAAGCCACCCCTGCTTCTGTTTTTTATTATCATGTAACTTCCCTTACCAAGACATTACCATTATGACCCAGTTTTTCCAGATCCTCTTTGGCTCTACACGGGTGAAAGTCGTTTGGCTTCAGGGAGTGGTGTTGGAGTGAGAAAAGAGCTGGGCTCCAGCGTGAGGAAAGGGCAGGGGCGAGGGGCGAGCCTGGTGACATTTTGGTTGAGCTGATGCCAGCAGAGGGATCAAAGGCTGGCTCTGTACATTTCAGAGCTCTGCACCCTTTAGGACAAAAAAAAGAAATGTTGATACAGTTGATAGAGACAAAAATAACATATTTAAAGAATGCCCACAAAAATCTAGCGGTCTCTTAATGGCCATGCTTTGCAAATACTTCTGTGCCTGATTTTCCAGGCATGTGTGAGAAGCTTGCCCAGGGGTTTTTAAACTGAGTTTTAGGAGACTCTCCTGTAACTGGTGAAGCCTTCCTGTGGCCTCTCCACTGAGGTGCTTGCTGCAGGGGTGGGGGCTTTGGCAGGAAGGCAGAAAACTGGAGAGTGAATAACAGTTCAAGACAAAAGGTTTTTCTGTGCTGAGGGTCATGAGCACCAATGGGCTGCAGGTGGATTTTAACTGATACCTGGTACCTGGCTTAGCAGTTAATGGTGGCCAAATGCCTTGAAGGGAAATTGTCCACTCTGGCATGGGGCCCTTTGCCAAGCTGCTGCTGCAAGAACAATCCCTGCTGCTGGGGAGTAAGCCTGAGGGGGAAAGCTTCCTTTAAAAGGGCAAGCCCAGTGCTGGAGGCAGGCTGGACAAGCTTGTCAGCTAGTGCCCACCTTGCCAACTCCAGGTTCTTGCTCCATCCATCAACAACAACCCATCCCTTGAGCCATGAGGAGCCCTGACAGCCCAAAAGGGACAGCTGTCTGCCAGGAATGACCCAGAGCAGTGATGGGGCAGGGAGAGGTCTCCATCACTGGCTGTAGGCCTGAGGGATCTGGCCCCACACGTTGGTATGATAACACTGTGCTGGGAAGGGAGGAGTGAATGTCATTCCTGGCAGAGAGGTGCTGGACACATCAGTGACAAGGAACTGCATGTGGCTGGAGGGGAGAAGTTGGTTCAAAGTCAGAACAAGATTTGCTTGTTCCCAGCCAGGGCTGGTTTTGAACCAGCTGGTGAAAAGAACATCCAGGAGGGTACTTTGATTTTTGCTAAGCTTGTTCCCAGTCACCAGTGTTCCTGAAATGTTACTTGAGAAACCTCAGTGATGAGAAGCTTCCCTGGGACTTTTGTGGGATTTCCACAGTCAGATGATTTGATGCCAAAGTTAGTTGGTTGACTCAAAGCTTGGGTCAAGCCTAGTGGTAGAGATATGGTACAACTTGCCCCAAGATTGAGCACTCAGAATTATAAAATCTGGGCTTTTTTCCACTTCTTTTAGTGGTTTCTGAAGTAAAAAGCAGTTAAGATCTGCATGAAATCTAACATGCCAGGTGTGCCCCAGTGAAAGAACATCCCTGATGCCTTGCTATGTTATTAAAATCTCTTGCAACTTTATATTTTCTTACTAATATGGCACTGCGTGGCTCTTAGAGACTGCTAAACCATTCTCTTGGTGAGATGGGAGCCAGAGAGGATGAAACAGGACAAGCAAGAAGCAGCACTCCTGTGCTGGCAGGATGGTGGGCCAAGAAACTCTCCTCTTTGGTCAGACCCAGTTTCTGGAGCCAGCTCAGTGTGTCCCAGGCTGCAGGCTCTGGGTGTGCTGAGGGCTCAGAGGCAGAGGCACAGCCCCAGGCAGCAGCTCCCAGCACCTCAGCCCCTGCAGCCACCGCTGCCTGGGCTGCTGCCAGCCTGGTGGGAGCTCAGAGGTGCCCTCCTACGTGCTCTGAATCACTGCCAGCAGCTCAGTTTCTCCAGGATGGAGAAGTTACGAAAAAAAGCTTGAATTACTGGCCACAAACATTAGCAGTATTCTTGCCTTGGAGCAACTGAGCTGCAGCTAAGTGGGTGGAACCCAAAGGGATCAGTACAACGCTCAGGCCAGAGCAAGGGTTTCTTGAGCCTAAGATTATAGACACACACCAGAAGTTTCTTTCTTGGCAGATGTAGGGTCTGAAAAATGTGTCAAGGAGAGCAGGATGTTCAGTTAGAACTTTAATAACAAGCTTTAATAACAAACAGCTGTAATAAAGCCCAGGCTTCCTACAAGTCAAAATAAATTTTGCCACCAAACTAAGTGGAGCCAGTGCTCCAGCTCACATAGCTTGGAAATGCCAGGGTGGAGAAGACCCACGTGGTGAATTTTCCCCTCTCAGTTGAACCTTTTCTTCTCCCATTTCCGTGGGGATGCCACTGCATCTTTTCATAGCTGGCATTTAACAGCAGCAAAAAGATCTCTCCTGAGATAATCTGCACCTACTGCAAGTGGGAGATTTTCAAAGATTGCCTTCAATTCTGGTTATTGGACTTCAGAGAACAAACTCAGGAGACAAATGACCCATTGAACTTCAGGGTCACAGGCACTTGACACTTTTGGTAAGAAGAGAAGCCAGGGCTCAGGTCAGACCCTTGTGTAAACCTCAGTTTGGTCACTGAACCCAAATCATCCAAAACTCACGGAAGACTCTTTCCTTCCCCCATGCATTTTATTTTCTTTTTCATTCCTTTTTTCATTTTGAAGACAATCATTATAGGAAAACTACAGTAAGCTGTTTTCAGGGCAACTCTATGTTTTCTGATTTGTTGGCATCCCAGTCAAATCCAGACTTGCCAAGGGCATTTAGCCTTGTATCTTGATTCTACGTAAGGTCCAAGTTTCACAGCCACGTTCCTAGTCACCCTCTGGGTGAAGAACTTTTTTCCAATATCCAGCCTAAACCTCCCCTCACACAACTTCAGGCCATTCCCTCAGATCCTGTCACTGGTCACCACATTATGGTTTTGATCTCAGAGTAATATACAGTAACATACCGATTCAAGTGGGTGATGGGCAAACTGGACAGCAAAGCCCAGGGGTCTGTCTGTAAATAATATCTGCAAAGTTGAGTTTGTATCCCAGGGACATGACTTGCAAGCTCTTTGGGGGATGCTGTTGCTGAGTGATCACCAGGACTCTGCCTGCTGGGTGCTGCACCAGCACTCATAATCATGACCTCAAAGGCTGTCCCAACCTCAGCAAATACCACTAAATCAATCAATCAGTGAATGAATGAATGAATCAATCAATCAATCAATCACTATTCTTCAGCCACACCATCTTTTCTACTCTGCCTTTACAAGTCTTCATTCATACATCAGACCTGCTGGGTCCTCGTGCTGAGACAGTGACCAGATGCTGTGGATTTGCCTTTAGTAGAGAACTTTTAAAACTGGAGAGGGAGCTTAGACAAGATTGAAGCAAATTATGTGTAGGCCAGATCCTAAATATAGTTGGAATACCACCCTTACTTGGCTGTGGAGTCTTTCCAAACCAAATTCTTCTTCAAATACCTTTTTAGCTGTTGGAAATTCAGCTCAAATATAAACCAAATTGTTTTTCCAAATACATTTCTGAAAGAAGTGGATGTGAGCATGCAGAAGAAAAACTCTCCTTGTAGCTGCACATTTGATTCCCTTACACTTTGGTAACTTGCTGCATATGACAAAAGGCAGGAAGTGAGATTGCCCAGTGGCCTTTGGTAGCACCTTCCTTTTTGTGAGATGCTTTTAAAACCCACATATAACCCATTCTCTCCCCCATCCTGCTTGGATGTAGTGAAGGAACAGCTGTGTGGTGTTTAACTGACAGCTGGGCTAAACCAGAATATGCAGTTTTCAAATTGCTTCTGCAATAATGTTCCAGATGTCGCTTTGGGTTACCTGGAGACACTGGTGGGAGAGCATGTATGTTATGTTTAAGTCTATTACAGTGAAGTACAAATAGATTTCAGTCTTTCCCAAATCTCATACTGTCCTCAGTTGTCAAATGAAATGATAAAGCAAGGATACCTCCCCAAACAGATTCACTTAAAGGCTTGAAAAAAACAGCTGAAGCGTGTTGATTTTTTTTTTCCCAATCTAAAAAATTTGGCTTCTAAATTCTAGATCAGATTATTCTTGGCTTTCTCTTAGGCAGATTCAAGATGCCCCAAACAACTCCAATGGCACGGAGGAAAGAAGAGTATTAAGGATAACAAACAAAGCAGCACAAAAACCTTGACAGTTCTATTTAAAGTGACTTTATTAAAACATTGTTAATATAAAATGTGACCAAATACAATTTCGTTTTTGTAAGAATGTTTAATAAAAACATATTCAAGAAAGGAGGAGCATCAACTCTTGTCAAAGCACAGGAAAAACCTACCAGGATAAGTAAAAAGTTCTGCAGCATGTTCTACCAGCTGGTCCCATTGTGTATTAGGGTCGAGTTAGCCGATGGAAGAGACAGGCAGCCCAGGTTCTTCCCTAAGAAGCTTTAAGGTATTACCAGAGATTTAAAGACTTGACAGTAGGAGACTTTGTTTTCAGACCTCCCCAAATCAGAATAACATTAGAATGTGCATCTTCATTTTGGATTTACTACTTTTCAGCAGCTGAATGTACAGAAGATCAGATTCACTGGTAACTGTAAACCCCAAGATTAACATTTATTAGCTTTAAAAGGAAGGTGCAAGTCAATGTTAATCACACACCTAAAGAATTTGTGTTAAAGTTGTTCTAAGCTGTATTAATTCTGGATGCTTGTAGCAAATGCTACGAAAGAAAAAAACAGCGGTAAAGCCCTGAATGGTAACAACAAATATTTTCTGAACTGGTGAATGCAGAGATAATATACACGAACTACAGGAGTTTATACATCTCAAGAAGAATGTAGAGAAGCTTTCAGAAGCTATAAAAGCTTCTTTTCAGAAGCTATTTTTCTATAAATAAGAGTATGCTGTGCAATGACTTCTACTTTGTGGCAATCTATTTAGCTAAGAAACCTTTTAGGGAAACACTAGAAAAAGTGGAGGTTTTGGCCTTGGTGTTTTTTTTGGGTTGTTTTTTTTTTTTGTCTTTTTTTGGTGGGGTGTGGGGGCAAGAGGGGGTAATATGCTTACAACATTTTCCTTGCCCAACAAGTAAATTTTAATGCTCTATCAGCATACTCTGCTTGTTCAGAGCAAGCAGCACACCAATTAGAGGCAAGGATTCCTCCAGGACATTGCAAACTCTTCCTGTAACAAGCAGAAAAAATCCTGCCGCATCCAATTCTGCACATTTAACTGCCTGTGGCACTGAACCAAATGTCAAGTGCTAATCCATGAGAAGCCTAGCACAACTATGGCTTAAGAGTTGGTGACCTTCTTACAGCCTTGGCTGGGACCCATCAGAGCCCTGTGTTTTGCCTTCTACCCCAAACAAATGCTATGGGACTATTGCTGAGGTTTTAAAGGGAAAAGTCAAACCTTTGGCATTGGAGCAGACCACTCACTGGCTGTGCGTAGGGGAATTAAGGCTTCAAGGTGAGGTAAACACAGTGAGAATCAGTGTGTAAATCATGCTGCATTTTAGAGACAACAGATCCAAACGACAGCTACACTTGTTCTCTACATTTTAAACACCAAAGATCATTCAAAAGCAGAACTGGAGGCAACACTGCCAAGGGCCACCTTGAGACGGCTCTCTGCACCTTAGGAATAAATGCAACCCAGATGTTGAACACTAAAGAGGATGAACCCACATGGAGGAAAAAGCACCAAAGTTGATGAGTCCTTGAGACAATAAGCTGCTTAAAAAACAAAAAAGCCTCATACTGCTGTGACCTCCCATAAACATAGTGGTTTACTGACACAAAGGTAATCTACACCCCAGAAATCCTCAGTGCTGTAGTTCCAGCGCTAATATTGTGATGAGTTATGCTCTAGTAAGGAGGCAGTGAAATTGTGTTCCCTGAAGAATTTCTCCAATTCATTAGGTGTTGTTCCACTCCCTTCTATCTAACCCCAAGTCTTCAATCCAAAGACCAGAAACACCATTTCCCCACATCATTTTTCTAACACTCTTAAGTTATTTTAGCAGATTTGTAGGGTACAAACACAGTGCCTTTTTGGATCCATCATTTTGGCAATGACTTTGCCTTCTTCAGAAGAAAAGTGTCTTCAGTAAGTGGTACAAAAGATGCTTTGAAATGAAACAAAATCTACAAATCAATGCAATTCTGGATACTTGCTTTGCATACTATTTTTTTGCTAGCTATCTGAAGTATGGTCAGAACCACTGCACGTGCAACACTATTTCTTACAAGCCATGCTAGGTTTCCACTGAAAACAGCAATCTGGTCCTGTAGGTTCCATTTCTAGGATACAGAGACTCTCATTTGTGTTTCTTTAACATGTGTACAGCAACTTCTCCCATCCTCTCAATACAGTAGCTACTAAAAATTTTAACAGATATTAAAAAAATATCCAAATGAAACCACACTTCTATCACTGTTTAAAAAACAAAAACGCATACGGTATTACAAAAGTTTATACAAAGGCAACATTTAAGAGTTTGAAAGTTACTTCTAGAAAAAGACACAAATGCTAGTAAATTAACATACAAGGAGAAAGGTATTCCACTCCTTCCCCAAAATTGGTTTGATCTGTTTTGAAGTATCTTTTACCAGTTGTCTAGAAAGTCAAAGCCAGTCTTCAAGATAACATTGCTTGTACTAGTCTGCAAGGTAAGAAAAAGGAAATAAGATGTAATTGTTAATTATGGTTATCACAAACTCAGTATTTGACTGCCTATCTAAAAAACAAAGCTTAAAATGTTGCCACAGTATTTCAAAGTCTTCACCATACTCTAGAATACCTAAGTACCTACACCATAAAATGCTAGACATGACACGGAAAAATACTCACAATGACCAAAAAGGCATTTCCAGATAAAATTAAAATTATTCTTGTGGTCTGCAGGCAAAATGTTTTGGTTTTCTTCCTCATGGAAAAAATTCATGAAGATCAATTTTTTTAGACTACAGTGGGAATTGCAGAGAATGAAACACAGAAGGCAAGCATCATTAATTCAACAGATTGTCTGTTGCAATTAGAGCTAGTTGTTCCCACAAAAACTACACAGATTAAATTTTGATGACAAGTTATTTACTAGGCTATCCAGAACATGCACACTCCTGCAGTGTTAGCCATGACATTTAGGGTTATTTTAGAGTTTAGGAAGAGTATTCAATAGGCACAGCTGAGTCTCTGTATTCTCTTCCTAGAGCCTGGCTTCCCAGAACAAGGAAGATGATCCAGAAAAGGAGAAAGGAAGAAAATTCTTATCATACATGAAGTTCTTCTCTGTTCCTCTGTTCTCATTTTCAGAGGGTTGTTTCTCCACAGAGAGACAAAACAGGCTTTTCAAAGTATTTCAGTTATCTTAAAAACACCCACAAAGGAATTGAAACTGTTAATTTGCAAGAAATATGATAAAGCCTTTAACTAACATTAAAGGTCTACCAAGTTCACAAGTTGTAGCTCAGGAAGCATTATCCCTCAGTTTCAGAAAATGATAACTAAGGATAGGGCTTCAAATACTGGAGTGGCTTAAGTATTGTTCTCTCCTAGGAGCTGCCACTTACTTCTCTTGCAACCAGTTACCTCACCTTGCATCTTTCTGACTTTACATCATCTTGTCTGGAATTCAAACAACCACAGTTGGGAAAATAGAGGAAACGCTGTGTGAAGTGCTGAAGATGTATGGTAATGTGTCAGGCTACTGCCAGAGTGATGCCACAGATTTCAAACAGCACTGCAGAGCTCTGTTTGAAGTACCACTTCTCTTCTCTACTTCACAGTTTTCAAGCTTTTGATCTCTTTCCTTTTTTCCCCTCACTGTATCATATCCTGCTGCTCCCTTTCGTTTCTCACAGATCAGCATCTGCTTTTTAAAATAGCTTCAATTGGCTATTGAGCTGCTTAAGGTTATTTTTTGTTGTTGGGTTGTTTGGGTTTTTTCATTTAAGAAAACATTGAGAAGGCTAATTCTGGAAGCTCATTCTATTTCTATTTTGGACTTTAAGAGAAAACACATTTGAAAGCAGCACAGCTGCCTGGGACAAAGCACTGGGAAGTGGCTGTCAGGCTACTGCTTGGAACAGCTGAGAACTAGTTCACCATTCACCACTATGCTGTGTGTACCAGTAAAGTTTCCTAGACTTTAGCTCACCTACTTTTCAAGTTAAAAAGCTTATTCTTTCCATTGCTAGGTAGCTTGCTGTCAATTAGCTACTTGGTGCCTTGTCAGCACTTCTGGTGTTAGATTTAAATTGTATCTTTATCCTATGTGTTAAAAAGCACTTAATTGAAGTTGAGATGTTAAACAGAGTGTTAAGTAACAGGTTAAATATATTTCTTCACATTTGAAAGACAAAAAGCCTGAGCCATGGCTTAGTGCTTTTTGGAGTCCCTAATCTTCCAGAATGGCCCTGCAAGATTTTAATGTGCTCTACAGTTTTTAAATATAAGGACAGTGGGTATAGCAGTACTCACCTGTCCAGGCATTTGTGGGTCTGTAAGTATAGTACCATCAGTATCTTCCTTGTTTGTCCTAGAAGATGCCAGATCCTGTGGTGGATCAGGAAGAAAGAAGTCATCTAGAGAAGTGGTAGGGAGTTGAGTGGGTCGAGGTTTCTCCCATTCGAGAGATACAGAGGGTAGGCTGGGGGCGACAGACTTCTCTGCTTTAGTTATGCTGGGCTTCTCAGCCTTGGTCATCTCCTTTGGAGCAGACTCCTGTCTGTAAAAAGAGGGAAGGGGCTTCTCTCCTTTCTCCATGGACTTGATCTGGCTGGGGGTCAGGGACTGGAACTCAGACTTGTCTCCTTCAAACTTCGAGCGCTCTGCGTTTATCTTCCAGAAGGACGACTCCTCTTCCTTCCTGGATGCTATCAACCCATCAGAGCCAGGGGTCTTAGTGGCCTGAGAAGATTTAGGGACTTGGACACCAGGTGCTGCTTTAACAGGCTGCCTCTGTTCGTTCTGCAGTTGGGCACCACCTTGCTCTTGTATGGAGAGAGATGCAACGCTGAACTCCATCTGACTCTGATGGGGGACAGAAGAACAGTATTTCAAAGCCCCTCACACAGATGCAGTTTTGACTTTCTGACCCTGGTGCTTACAGGTAACACCCCAGCTCCCTGCGAGACAGCTCTCAGACAACAGATACCACAGCAAAGCTAATTTAATTTCTCCATAAATGTCTATCTTTGAAGTTTCATAAAAATAATGTTTTTTAAAAGTCTGAACTGCAAGCAAACACAGAAGTCCCAGACCTGCTGCAGAGGAGACAGAAAAAAAACAATTTTATTGTAGTTGATCAGTGCCATCTAAGGCAGCAGGGCACAGCATGCACAGCACTGAAACATTAGAATAGCGGCACTAAAACATTACAACAGCTGCAAATGCATTTTGAAAGTCAGAGATGTTTTACATTAAAATTTTAAGAAAAAAAAAGCTTTAGAGGGTAGTTCAAAAGGCAGTCTTTCATTGTAGTCTTTGAAATAGTTGACTACAGGTCCATCTACTTCGAAGATAAAGGATTAGATGTAATGGGTATGCATAGGTAAGTTGTTTTATAATTCTAATGCCCCTCTAAAGGAAGAGAAATAGCTCTGGCAGAACCAGTCCTTCGCCTGTTCCAGAGTCCTGGTTTGTTTTCACTTGCAGTGCAGAGATAGCTGTACCCATTTCTGAGAGGTAAAACTGGGCCAAGGAAGCAAGTGATCACATTTAATGCATGAAAAAAATCTTACAAGTCACAGAAAAGTGAACAGTACTTCAAAATGTTTGTTTTACTTACCACCACTTCAGTAAAATGATTCTTCAGGCTAATAAAAGTTAAACCTTATTACGCTCTGAGAAACATATAAGCATATGTGCCAGGAAAGAAAAACCTAATATACAGACTTGTGATTGTAAAAAGGAACAAATAATGCAAGAAAAAAAATTGCCTCTACTGTTAAAGCTATGCTGTTGTCATCATGGGCCTCATTGGGTTGGAAAAAAACTCAAAGGACTTGTAGCTTTTGCTACAAATGGTTAAAAGGTACTTTGGAAATTCATTACAAATTTGTGATGTTTTTTCACCATTCTACTTCACTGCCCAGCCTTTCCTGAATAAAACTGCAATAGCATCTATGTACTTCAGTTTAAAACAAGTCCTAGTTGCATATCATTTTCACTGAAGTGTTTGATCTTGAGTCCTACATTATTGTGCATGTTAAGTTCAAAGGGACTCCAGATCTAGCAGGATTCACACGCCTAGTAGTTAATATTCAGAAACTTCTCATCAAAGAACAACTGTTAACCCAGCAACTGATTATTTATAAAACAATTTTTTTAAACAGTCAGCAGCTGACTACACATAATTTGATTCATGGACTTAGATCTGACCTTTCTAAAGAATTAGCTGCATCGTTTTTCCAAGGCTGTAGGCAAGAAAGCACCAAGCTCTGTGTTTTCATGGAGAATATACTGTGCTATCAAAAGATGCAGAACATAAACAAGCTGCAAGTAATTATAGCTCAGCTAGAATGAGGTGAGTGCAAGGATACATGCAAGTCTCACCAAACAACTCAACACCCCACCCTGCCTGCAAAAAACTATGAGGAAAAACCTTAGTGCTCTGATTTTTTTTTTTAAACAAGTCATGATGTAAAATTAAGAGCAGGATGTTTATCCGTAGATAAATTTTGCATAAACAAACCATAGATGCAATGGTGTTGAGGATTATTTACAGTGACTGCCGTTCCCTATATTAAAATATAGGGATTTATTTCCCTAAGCTCATTTGGCAGTACTACTGAATAGTGATTTACCACCCTGAAGTTAAGATGCTTTAAGACTTTGGAACTGATAAAATCCCAGTATAAAATCGCCACAACACAATATAAAATAGACCTGCAATTCCCCAGTAGCCAAGAGAAAAAACAAAAGACAGATTCTAAAATCAAAGACAAGTTAAAAAAAAAATCCATCTTGGAAGACTTAAACCATGTAAAACTTGTCATGTAGGAATTAAAACAGTGCTACTTTTTATCCTGCAGCAGTCTGCTGTCTTCTGAATAGCCTGTCCTGGGGCTCACACTAGGGATGACAGTAGCTGAGGGCCATCACAGCAGCAGTCACTTTCAGTAGAATGATTCCTTTACCCCCCAGCCCAAGGGAGAGGGAAGATCAGTGCCCAGAGCACCATCACAGCCCCCAGGTCCACCAAGACAGTGCTGGAAACGAAATCCAGGAGAAACACCAATGGAAGGGAAGTATGGGTCTGTTAAAACAAACATTAGAAAAGTTAAACCAAGAAGATGGCTCTACATTTCCACAGAAGCCAGCCAGACAAGCAAAGCCAGGCCTCCTGAGTTCTTAGGCTGTGGAGCTAAAGCCACTGACTGTGGCAATATTTTATGTTCTTTTTTATGGATCAAAATATCAACCCAGAGATGTGGTTTGGAAGTGGCACATGGCTCCTAGCGTAGAGAGGAGCGTGGCACTGCAGCAGCACTTCAGGGAGTTGTACCTTTCCAACCTGCCCATGGAGCCATGCTCTGGAGAGGATGTCCTCTTTGCCCTTTGTGCAGAGACCACGGGGTGTACCCATTTCAGAAGCCAGGACCACCTGACACTTGAGACTGCATATCTGTCTCACCATATGCTATGGAGATCAAACAGTTCATAGCCTGACACGGAATAATCCAAATGAAAACACTTCTTCAGGAGTTTTCGTTCTCCCACAAGGAAGGCCAAGAAGACAAGACTACCCCGACAGGTTCTGAGAGCACTGTGTCTCAGCATGATGTAAATACAGCTCCGAGAGGTCACACGGATAATTCTGCTTCCAGCACTTAATTCCAGAAGCCAAGAACTTCTGTGGACCAGTCATAAGATATTCTGTTTTCCCTGAAATATATAATGCTTCTATTTGACTTCTGAGGTTATTTAACATATCTAAACCCCTTAGAAATATAGCTGACGAAAGAAAATGATTAATAGGCAATATCTTTCCAGTCAAAAAATTGGCAATAAAACACCCTCCCCCGCAAGGAAAAAAACAAACCAAGCAACAAAGCAGCAGCCTAAGTAGGAAGATAATTTCACAGAGACAAAAAGGCCCATGTGTGAAACACCCTATGCTGACATCTAAGTAATGAGTAGTACTGTACACTCTAATGAGTCACTAGGCACTACAAATGTGATTTTAATTAGAGTTCTGCTCTCAATTTCTTACATCAGATTGCAAATTGGCAATTGGTTGCGTCAGCGGGAGAAGGAAGGAAACGATATTTAAAAGACAGCAACCTCCCTCTCTCCCCCCAAAAAATGATCTTTTCCTTTAGGTTTGCCAGCCATGAGAATATCTCGATGCACATCTCTCCTGGCCCCAGCCCAGCTCAGGGTAGCAGCTCACCTGTACAGGTTTGCCTTCCCCAGGCTGGGGCAGAGTTGCTGTGGGCTGCACCTGCCCATGCAGCGCTCAGAAGCAGAATTGCACTTGTGGCACTCTACCAGCTGCCACCCTGGGGAGGCAAACGCTGAACAGTGGGGTGTCATTTCATGGTCAAGAGTGAATTGTCTTCCAGGCACAGTCTGGGGTTCTGAAGAGAGGGTTTCAGTTCCCTGCTGCTTTCATTGATTTTGTATTACTTTACACGAGCTGCAGTTTTTGTACGTATAATTCCCCATCTGAGGAATAAAATAAAAATATTTTCTTTTTCCAACCATCTGTCCAAATGATATTTCTGGGAATTGTTCAACCCAGAAAGTCTCAAGAGTTTACAGACAGACTAGTACAGTCCCAACTGTAATTTCTAGAAATTATTGGAATTCAAATAAAAGCTATTAACAGCCACAGTATTTTCAAGATATTGCATGAGCAAGTCTTTCTCAACTCATTAGGAGAGAGAGGGGAGAGAGTGCATGTGAAGGCATGCACAAAGAAGTATTTTGAGGTAAAGCAAACCTAGAACTCGGTGTTCTTTTCAGTATTATCCCTCTGGTCCCAAACCACTGCAAGGGTTAAATAAAGGATGTCCTCTCTTGATCATTTTTCTGTATCTTAAATATAAATAATACTATAAATTGCAGATTTTAGGAAGCTGCGTTTTCCTTAAAAAGATCATATGAAGATATTGAGGAATTTTGTTTACTGGATTAAAATTTTCAACAAAACTTCAGCCTCAAGGCAGCAATAATCCACTAAATTGTAATAGTATGCTCATGGGAAACAATGTATTCTGGAAGAGAGGCACCAGACACTGGGAATGTCGTGATTTAATAATAATGTATGAAATCAGGTCTCAGTTCATAAGTACATATTAAAAACAAGATGACCACAAAGAACCCAGGAACTTTTAAAGCATCTTATTCACTCATCAGGAATGTGTAGTATTTTACTAAGCAGTCACGCAAATACAGCCAAAACAAATTGTTTTGCTTGGCAGGCTGAAAAATCCAAATTGTTGAGACAAAGACTACAGAAACACTGTCAAAAGCAACTTGTTTTAAGCACAGCCTGATAAATGCAGAGGTAAGAAAGCCAACTTTAAAAGATTTAGAAGATGACTTTGCTTTGCTGAATGGACAAAACCAAAATAAATATAGGGCCCAAAGTAGCTACAGTTTTTGCTTTGTTTCCTGTGCACACTGTGGGTGTTTTCAAGATCTTTTCAGAATCAGAAAGAAATCCTTAGGTCAGCAGAGGCAAATTGCAAGGACAAAATAATACAGCAAAGCACTCAAAACCAATCTAAGTAATTTTAGTCCATACAGAAGGACAATGCCAAAGTTCTATAGTAGGGATCTTTGGAGGAAATTCCATTCTATACTCTGCTGATAGGAACTCAATCCAGTCTGCCACTGTTCCTGGCTAGCTTGAACAAGCTTGTACTGACAGTGCTTGGTTTTATGCTCAAAACCAACAAAGATTGATGCAGGTAACTGAATCCTTACACTTGGCCATACAGAATAAAATAAACCTTGAACACAGGTTCTATTACCACAAGTTGGTGGTTTGTTTTTTTTTGCAACAGAAGTTTTATTGCACTGTGTTTTAAACATACGTAGTCTAAATCAAAAAGAGAAAGCTAATCTCAAAAGCTCAGGGATCACTCTCCTTCCAAGGAAGCACTGCCATTTATGCCAGCTTGGTAAAAATAATCACACCAAATTATAGCTTGTAACAAACAATTATAATATCATGCTGCTAAGGAAGGAAGGAAAAAAATTCTCTTCTGCCACTGTCTTCCTGTTTAAAACAAAACACCAACTAGGACTTGTACAAAGAAACTAAAGACTCGATTTTGGATAAAGGAAAAAGTTGGTAAAGCATGTTTATTACAAGTGGAACATAGTAGTTTTCTTCCTAAATCATTGCTGGGATTAGATCACTTCTGTAGCAATATAATTAGGGAATTTGGACAGGGAGACAGCAACCAGATTATTGAAGGGATTGAAGCTTGTCACTTCCTCATTTTGCTTTTCTTGTTTGTTGGTTTGTTTATTTTAAACACACCTCAGAGGCTTCTCTTCTCAAAAAATACCTGAGGGCCTATTCTTCTATTGAAAATAGAAGAGAGTCAGCAACTATTCTACCTATATCAAGAAAAATAAATCTTTAGATACGCATGTGTCAATTTAAAGCATTTGGAATAAAATCTATCTTCATTAATAGCATGGATTAGAAGTAAATTGCAATTTATTCCCATACTGCTCAGTGCATTCCATGTGTTAACCGAGGTGGCAAACTGAAATATTTTCTGCCCATTACTAAACTAATTAACCCCCCTCCCAATCTAAAACCACAAAACCCATGAAGTTCTGAGTTCAGGAGGAGTTGCAGAGAAATTTTACTTCCAAGTTCAGGCATGATTCTTGTTTTCCATTTATATCTTGAGGTCCATGCTGAGTTTCACTAAATTTTTACTTCAGACAAACCAAGAAACCTCAAAGGCTAAACTGAGCCCAAATGTCATCTTTCATCTCACGTAAACCTGAAGACATAAATAGAATGCCCTGAATTCATAAACCTGGCTAGAGCTCCAGCTAAAAGTGTAACCCACATTTCAAGACATGTTACGTCCATAAGGGCTCCACCCATGAACCAAATCACTCCCTCCAATTCAATCTTTAGTTTTAAAATGTCAGCCCATTTGCAGTGCCAAGAGAACTCACCACTTCCCAAGTTTTCCTTCTGAGAAGTGTTATCGTTATCTACTAAAAATATTATTTTAAACGCTGTCTAACAGCTAACTCGGCAATTTACACTGTAGCTCTACTTTGTTTGCCTTGTTTGAGGATTTAAAAATAAAAAGGTGAGACAAAAAATGCTTATCTAAAAATAGTGGGGATATTCATGCAAGTGTTTGTTGTGAGATGAACGACTGCAGCCATATTGCACATTTGTGTTTAAAGTGAGAATACAGAAAGTTTACTTGTGACACAAGTGAACTTACAGAGCTTTTCAACAATGTTCTGAACAAAATAACAGCAATTCAATACACTGTTCTCTGGGTAAGTTTGACTGCCATGGAAGTAGGGAATCCATGGAACTAACTACAGTGAGAAAAACTTGTCCATACCTCATCAGCTAGAATCCCCATTAGCATCACTGTTACAGCTGAGAACCTTCAACCTGGGAGAATGCATGCCCTCCCCTCTTCTCCACACTTCTTACTACCTTCTCAGTTTCCCTCATGTTAGTTACAGAAAAATAAATGAGCAAAATGAGCATTTTCTGTGTTTTTTTTAAAAAAAAAAAGCCTATTGGTTGTACTGATTTACATCTCTACTTTCCCCTGCTCTGCAAAAGCCACGTTCCCTTCCTTGGGAAAGCTGGAGCATATTCATGCACATTCAGGCAATAACATGCTAAAAACCCAAACCAAACAAAAAGCTCTGCATTAAAGGGAGATCAGGGAGAAGAGTATTGTGGAAAGAACAACCCATCATGGGTAGAGCTCAGGGAATAGAAAGAGCTGGACAGCCTTAAATAACAGTGAGAACAGGTCTGGCTCACAGGATGTTGAACAATGCATTACAACACACCAACCTTCTCAAACAGCTCATGCACGTTTCCTCACATGGGACCACTTGAGTCAGGCTACTTTTTCCTCAGCTGCTACCTCATTAAAAACTGCCTTCCAGTATTACCTCATAAAGTACTGGTTAGGGAAGATCAAAGAGTAAGGACAAAGCAAGATCTCCACTTTTGAAAAGGAAGACTTGGCAGTGGAAGGATTTGGTTGAAAGATTGATACAATATGAGGCACTGGGAAAAAACCAAAAGGAAGAATCCACAGGAACCAACCAATCCATACCCTGTAAATCCAGACAAAATGGATTCTCTAGGCTTTTGCTAAAGAAAAAGGTCATAAAAACTTTTCAGCTTACAGCTTTTACTTCTGGTCAGCAAGGTGGGAGATGGGAAAGAGGGAAACACAGCTTGATCAGCCACGACAATTACTTCTGAAACAACCTTCTCCCCTCCTCACTTCTCTTCAGTGACCTCACAAGTGTTCCTGTATCATTCTGTGTTCCTCGATTCCTTAAAGGATGAAACTAGTGCATTTATCCACTTGGTCCCTCATTTTGAGACACCAGGAAGACAATAGAAATAGCCTTCATCAGCAAGCAATAGACCACAGGCTGGGCTTAAAAACTTCAGTAGACAAACAAGCATTAAAAAGAAGAGGATTATCAGTTAAAGAGAAAATCCATTCAAGTTGCAGATATATCTCATCATACATCACTAGTCAGTGCATTATATGAAGCAGTATCTCTGGGAAGTTCTAGTATTCACAACTTACAAAATCTTACCAAGACAGAGCTTAAAAATACGATTACAGCTGCCACATTTCCAAGTGAGGTTTTGTTTTTGGACTGATAAGTGAGAAAGACAAAACTGCTGTCTCCAATGTATTATTTATTTCACCTTACTGTTAATGAGGTCAACACTTTTCTGGTATTTTTTCTTTTCTTGGGAACTTCACCCAAGTATATCCACGTTAAAACCTCTTCAATATTAAACTAAAAGAAGCAGTGGCTGTTTCTTCTAAGGGTCCTGTAAGACAGGAGGGCTTGCCTGAGTAACCAGGTTTCTACTGCAGGAAATCCTCCACTGGTTTCTGAACCATCACAGCTTTTAAAGGAGTTTTTAGGCAAGTGAAGACTGGCATTGGTTTCTTTTAAACTGCAGCACTGCAGGCTGCCAGGACCCAGGAGTCACATCAAGTTATAGGTTAATCAGCTTCTGCAAAGCACAGATGGGGTGCAGCTACAGGCAGTGACCTTGAGCAGGGAGGGCTAAATCTCAGGTCAACTGGATTAATTTAGTATTCACTGGCATTTCCAAATAATTACTCTGCATTAGGCTAAGATTATATTCATAAGGTCGTACATGATTATCTACATAGTTCAAGGGCAAAAAAAAAAAAATGGGGAACAGGGCAGTAGCAGCTTTCTCTGGCAGATAAAGGCAAAAAACACAAAGTCTGAAATGTGTGATTAAATTAACATGCTGCCCATACCCAGTTGAGAAAGACACTGAGCTGTGATTTTGCTCGCAGAATTTCTTGAACAAGAAAAACTAAACTTGATTTCCCACCACACATACGGCACAACTGTGTTTCCTCACACTGCAGGTTCAGAAAGATGGAGAACTTTGGCTCTGTGTTAGCCATATGAGAATCCCAACATAAATAATGCTTTGACAAAATACCAGAGGTAAAATGAGGTGTAAAAGAAACCTCAAACCAACCCACCACATAAAAATATGTTATTTTTTTAAGGAAGCTTTTCGAGAGAAAATAATATAATGCTTCTAGCATGGCCCTAGGTTAACTGCATTTGCCCTAAGACAACATTCTAGTTCATAATAAAAAGATGAAGTAGTAGACAGGCTTTCAGAAAGAATCCAGTGAAGTTCTGAGATACCTGCACATTTCTCACACCATTTTCTAGCCACTTTACTCCTGACTTCAAAAGTGAAATGCAGCTATGAATGTACAGTATCTGTGACAAGGGTCTTATTAAACATGGAAAGTTGATAAAAAGTTTGCAACAAAAATATCAAATAATTTGTAATTAATTAATTTTACATCAGCAAACAAAGCCAGACCATTAGCTCATGAAGTACATTTTGTGTTTCTCCTGATGTAAATCAAAGCATACTTGTCCTGTTTCATTTCCAGGATGGTCATTTTATACAGCTTGCATAGAATAAAGTTGATATTAATCTATCAAGTATCAAAATTAAGACAATAAATGCAGAAGAAACAGTATATAATGACAAAACATTTTAAAAAAGCTGTTTATTTACCTTTGTTTCCCAGGAAAATGGAGCTGAGTGTTCATCTTGCCAAGTTATGTCCTGAAAAAAAATTCAAGAATGACTGAAAGTCAGAAGAGCAGCTTCATCTTCTCAGAAGCATCACACAGATGACATAATGTTACACTGCTGGAACTATAATAACCACTGCTACAGAACTGACTGAAAAGTGAAAGCACTGCTTAAAGATGGCACTGATTACATTTTAAGACTGACTGAAAGCAGTTCCTCTTGAGGGGAAGATTATCAATACTATACCAATTTAATCTATGAAATATATGAAGGTTTAACCTGGTCTAAATCTCCTGAAATGGTTTCTCCACAAATAGCTTTAAAATGTATCATATTTCCAGTTTTCTAGTAGGCATTTCTTTGGTAGCCACTAGCAACACACCGGGACAGAAACAACACAAGGAGAAGGGACCTCAGGGAAATCAAGCCCCATTTCCTCCCACTGGCAGACCAAAGAGCAGGTGCACAACCAGGCAGCTGTGGGGCAGTGCAACAGCTGTGTGACCACTGGGCCAAGCCACAGCTGGATCCAGCCCCAACAGGACACATCATTGCACCACGTCAGTGAGGGCTGCTCTGGAATAAATATTCACTGGTGTTGAGGGAGCCACACGGCATCCACCGCACAAAATCTGAAATCTGTTGTTCTAAGAAGCTGCATTTCTGAGAAGAATCCCAAACTGAGAAATTTAAACAATCTCTTCACACTAGACATGCCCCCCAGAAATACATGCAACCCACTGAAAAATGATTGTTGTTCATATTTGTTGAAGAATTACAACAACATGATTGCATTTCTGTTCCTAGTTGTGGCTGGGACTCATTGGGACATTGGATGGTCCCAAGGGTAGAGGCAGTGAGCTGCACCCTCCATCCTGAGCAGGTCACTGCTTGTGGACACCGTGACATGCCAGGGAAGGAACAGGAGTGGGAACACTATGGAAAGGGAAAGGCCAGAAGTAACCATGCAGGATTTTCACACTCCTGCTGTCCAAAGAATAACAGAACTCAACCACTTTTTAACACAACACGGGAATGCCACATTTCACTGTGACTGCTTTTTTCTTATTTCTGGTCTCTGCCTTTCTAGAAATACATTTCTCACACATCTGATAACATTCTCCTGATCTACCCTCTCTTATTTCACTGCAGGCAGATTTTTATGGCCAAGGGCTATGAGATCATGATTAGAAGTGTCTAAAACCATCTCCTAAACATAAGAACATGTCATATTCCAATTATCACTCATCTGTGAAATACAGGGTTTCTAGCAGCAAGGTATTTGTGGTATACATGAGGATGATCCCATGCTCTTAAAAAGAACTTGCCTGACAGAGCTCATCTAAGAGGAAAGGCCTGGGCTCTGCTTGATCACATATTGTGGCCAAAAGGAAATTTGGTACAGGAAGTTTTTGCCAAGAACACAAATGTAACACAGGTTCTCTCAATCCAGGAAACAGATTCTCAGATGTTTTAACATTTAAAGGAAAAGAGGGAGCAAAAGCCTGCTTTTTAGTATCTATCAGCATTTGCACTGTGGTGTGCTGCTGTCTGCATGGGAATGCCACACCACTCAATGTGTGATGCCTCACAGCAGGTGTGTCCAATTATTTCAAACTCCTTCTAGGACAATATCCTTTGCCTCTGAAATGGAGTTGGCACTTCATTTCTGAAGCATGCATGAGAGAGGAATCACAGCCCAGAAGGGAAGAGTGATGGGAGAACCTTAACTATTGGATTGAGTCTCACACACAAGGCAGGACTCTAACACTTCTATCTGCATGGGGGGGTCTGGATAAATCAGGGCTTGACTTCAAGCACAGCAGTAAAGGACAGAAGTGAAGTCCAGAGAACACTGTAACACTGCTATGTGCAGTCACAGCACCTTAAAGCTCCAGATGTGTAGCCATAGCTGCCAGTGGGGTTTTATCTAAGGAGTTTAAAGGAAGCTCTGTCTTCTTGCCATTTACAGGACAAGCAAACCAGCTGCGAACCAATTTTAAACTTGAAAGTGAGCCAAGTTCATCCTCGTCCTGGCTCCAAGACATGCAGGTCTTTATTTTGCTGTATTTGGGGCAGGAGATGACAGCACTGGGAGGGACACCTCTACCCAAAGCTCCCTGCACACCCTCAACTCAGTGAAGACACCGCTGCTGGGAGCCAGCCCTGATGACTAAAGGCTGACCACAGAGGGTAAAGAAGCAGCATGGGGAAAGCAGAGTGGAGGTATGAGGCTGCCATACAGCAGGATTCATCACTGCCTGCAGGACAGAGCAAGTCAGCCTCCCACTTCACAGAAGCTGATGTCTTCTCAACCATCGCTGCCCTTCTTGGCACCACAACTCGTAACCTCGACCTCCAGCACAGGCAAGCAAAAAGCTCCTGGAATGAATTCATTTTGGTAACAGTTGTTAAAAGTTCTGGTCAGAGATAGAATCTGAGAGTTTCATAGATTATATAAGATGGAAGTAGTTAGGCAGCAGTTCCTTAAAAGAAAAGGGTAATTTTTTTTTTTACTTGAAAAGATGGCTCATTGTATTTCGGGCTGTACAGCCCAGCAGACCTCAGAGCCAGGAACTCTGAGGAGCTCTGTCCATATTCAAAAGATCTTCCATGGGACATAACAAAGAATAAAATAGGATAAGACATGGTTGGAGGATACAAGCCTTCAAGCAATTGATGTCTGTGGCTATTTGAAATATACTTGGGGCTAGGTTGAAGGAGACACTTGACAAGTTCTGCCTGGGGAAGAGAAGGAAGTTTGTGGCCTCCACCTCATGTGTTTTCATGCAGAGAACACGCAGAGGACCAACTGAAAAGATAGGATACTGTTGAACTGTGTTGTGCTGTCTAAACTGCCTGATTCATGTTTGTCACCAACAAAATATGAGAAGTAACTTTGATTTTTTTTGTAGAATAAACAAGTTCTTACATGCTTGAAGAAACTGGGAGCAAAAGAATTAACTATTTCAATAATAACAAAAGTGAATTATGAGTGGAAATTCTAGAGAAAAAGACTTCAAGGCTATTTGTCATCAGCATAGATTAGAAAAAAAATCCATATCTGATCGGCTTTTGTTTTCAGCACACAACAAGGCCTTCTTCCAGAAAGAAGGCATATAATAAACTTTTGTTCATCAAAGTTAAAAAAGGAACCTATTTGTAAAAAAAGGGGCCTCATGCAACATATTTCAAAGATGAAAAAGACAAGTGAGAAAGAGTGGCAAAAATCTGGTCATACACTTGACTTCAACAACCAGCTGCAAAATATATAAAAAAGAATCACAAATTACATTTGCTATATGTAGGCAGCTTGCTGCAAAACAACATCTGAATTTCAAAATGGAAGACACTGGTAGAAGTGTGCCTGTGTGTCTGACATGAGCATTGTTCAGCACAGCTGACAATAGCTGGGCAAGACAGAAACTCACCAATAAATGCTTCTCAGAAGTGTTATTAGAACAGGACTTGCTGGTTATTGAGGTTTAAATGCACTCAAAAGCTGCCTTTAATTTTTGGTTGTTTAAAAAGCACAAATTTCTAACAGGCCCAATTTAAAAGTTTTTGCTATATTGATTATTTGTTGTTTTAAAGCAATTTTAAGTAGGGAGGTTAAAGTTAGTGCCAAAGTTCTTAAGGCTAAGCAAAACAAAGGCAGGTAAGTCAAGCTTCCCTCTTAAGACACAATGAATGAAGCTAATCAAACTCTCTTACCTGTCCTTCCTCCACATAAAATGTTTACCACTTCCTAAAGCATATGGCATTTTTTCCAAAGAAAAGTTTAGTTATTTCACATCCAACTCTTTTACTGCTCAAATACTGAATATCCATTCAAAGGGGAAAAAAAAGAACTAAAAACAAAGGAAAAATCAGACCTTGACTCCAGGCGTATGTCACATGCTTATGGATAAAGAGGGATGGTATTAAGAGAACAGTGAGAACTTGCTGTAAACTGAATATCTAAACTATCTTTCACTGAATCAGAGAGAACCCAGTGGCATCCACTGACACCAAATCAGCTGCATTATCAAAGTTTGGCCACTACAGTGGGCAAAGGGTGGTAGCCTCTCACATACTGCTGGTTTTCCACCTATTCCCATCACGGTTTATGGCATATTTCAAAAATAATCCATCTATATTACATTCATGCTCAATCTCAGTTTGTATTTACAGATTTCTCTCTGCTCAGTTAACCCTTATTTCTACCGCTATGGGCATTAGAATGAAGAAATTCTAAATGGAGAAATGCCAGCAACTGGAGGCTTGTTGGGAAGAGGAAGCTCTGTTGAAGCATCCAGAAGCCCTTGGTCAGGAGCTGGGCTGTCTAGACACAGAAAATTATGTGAAGCAACAGCCAGCCTCCTGTGCTGGGCTCATGTGCGATGATAGCAAGTCAGTCTTGAGCAAACAGGACAAAACTTATTTAATTGGGGTGTGAAATGACCCTGTTAGCCTAATTCTCTTGGGAAACTGTGTTCACAGTGCCTGCAGGGCTCCCGCTACCAACTCCACGACTGGTGACGCCGCAATGAGGATAAGACGGAAGAGAAGGAGCAGTGACTCCAGGCATTTGCTGAGAGTCACACATGGTGCTTCAGTGCTCTAGCATTATAAAATGACTGGATCATGGCTACAGGATGCCATGGTCCTGTTACTGCACGTCTGTGTTCTGTAACACCCTTCCCACACAGCCAACATACTCAAAGGTGTTTTGAAAATGTAGGAGATGTTTATAGTTTGAGAACTTACAGTCCTAGGCTATGAGTTCAGGAGATAAATTTGGTGTTAGAGGAGACATGCAGGAAACGGTGGGGGAGAGAAAGAGGGAAGCAGAGATACACGACCACTACATATATCCTCTGGACCACCTTATCATAATGGTTGTGTGCATGAAAATGGGACTGAAACAGTGAGAGGCCAGGACCAGTAAATCAGTATCTTCAGTATTCATCCTTGGCTTGCTTTCTACCAAGTCCTCTGAAGAACATGAGGTGAAAGAGATTAAATTGCCACTTAAGCAAGCACAGGTAGATCACTACAGATTTCAACATCAGTTAACAGGGAAGATGAGCTGTGGCTGGAAACATGAAACTTTTGGAGCAGGTATATCAGCAAGAACATCATCAGACCAAAACACTCTCACGGAAAGCGCTGCAACATCCACAAGTGATTCTGAGGCACGTGGGCTACTCTCTGTTTCCTTGCCTTAGGATACCATACACCAATAGGCAGGGAGAGCAGCCAGGACCAATCCAACTGTGCTGAGTGAGGTCAGGGTGACCACGGTGCGTGCAGCAGCTGAGTCTCACAAAGGCAGCAGGAGCAGAGCTCCCTGAGCCGTCTGAGCAGGACACAGAGGCAGCAGAGCTCTGCAGGACAAGCGTTCACAAGCCCGGGAAGTTGGACCGAACTGGCAAGAGCCGGCGGCGGTGGCTCTGCTACAGCAGGACAAGGAGGAACAATTTGTCAGCCAGGGCAGATGTCCAGCAATCAGGTCGAGTGCCAGCAAGGGAGCCAGGGGAGAGGAAGCTATCAGATGAAGAGCCAGGAAAGGCTCCAAGGCTCAGCAGTACAGTTGGAAGAACTAAAATGGAAATGGCAAATGCCAAAATGAGTGGAATCTCTTTTCTTCGGAGAAACAATTTATATTAACTTCTGCTTAGGAGTCAAAGAGGAAGTCAGTTGAGGCAGATGCTTCCAAAATTAAACACTTTGTATCAAGTATTTGGATGAAGCATGCCTTCTTTGGTTAATGGCTACAGAAAGGCTAACATTATGCATACTGTAACTGCAGTTGGGGAGAAAACGGGAAAGAAAACTATTTGCCCAGTTTCAGATGGACTCTCTAGATGTTTTAGGAAATTATTATTTCCATACAGTGCAGCACAACAGCCTACAACATGCTTGCTTTGCTTCCAGATCCACATAATTCAAAGCAGAAAGGACAGCAGAGCTCACCAAGGCTGGGAAAACTGAACATATTTATTTTCCACACTTTAAATTCTTTCACAACTAACCTCAGATTTAAGTTTCGTTTCAAAGCTTGCTTGCACAACCAAATTTGCTGTCTTGTGTCTTTCTACACCTCTTTTTGGCCATTACTATCAAATATTTATCTAAAATTTGGGTGTCATGAACTAGACAAAACTGAGCTATATCCTATGCACTCTAGCTTTAAACACCATGTGTGTACAGCACAGCACCACACCTTCCCGATGGGGAAACACAGGCAGCAGCCTCCTGGCACAAAGGCGGTCGGGATTCATGGTGCCCAGTACCAGTGTGCCCCACACGCTTCTTAGAAATCCCATTGCAAGGGATATTGGAGAGGAGGCTAAAAGTAGCACAGCTCTCTTTGAATTGGGTTGATGATTACAAATGCAGAAGCAGATTTGTCGGGGATTTTTTTGGTAGAAGCCACATAATTTAACTAACAATAGGTCACCTAAAGTTATTATATGGACAGAGTGAACGAAGCCAGCTCTGTAATTGTACAAGAATAAAAGAATAGAACAGAAATGTAAAAGAACAGAAAACAAAGGGAATCAATACACTGAATAAGAGACAGAGTATCTGAAGAGTACTGCCAGGTCTCTTCAAGCATTGTTAGACCTTCCTCTTCAAGGGCTCACACTCGGTAACATGACCCAGTGCTCCAGACCGGGTACTCTTTTACTGTGGATTTCCAGAAGGGCTGCCACGCTTCACCGTTGGATAGATGGCTCACGGAAAGTTCAAAATCCATACTTTTTGCCATCTATCTTTCCACACCCCTGTTTTTCCTGGCATGTGACATGGAACAGGCTGCATTTTTTTAAGGTGTCAAACATGCCAAGAGCTGGAATGTTTTCAGTGTTGTATTTTTAACCGTGTCTAAAACTAGAAACGAAAAGGAAGAGATTCAATTCAGTGTAAACATTCCCTACAGCCCATTTTCAGCAAGGGACTATGTCCAGCGCCAGCCGCGGTCATGCCCCGGGCGTCGGGGAAACTGAGACCGTCCTCTTCTCCAAGTCTCCTTTCTGCAAAATCCACTCGAGCGCTATCGCTGCTGGCGCCTTCCCTGCTTTTACAGTGTGACCCAGTGCCCGGCGGTGAACATCTCGCCCTCCCGCACGACCAGGGAGCGGGGAAAGGAATCACGCTCATCACCGGGGCAACTCGCCCCGCTGCCGACGGCGCGGAACGCCCGCGATCCCGGGCAGCCCAGCGCCGGCGG
>WEIU01004132.1:489084-507831 GCA_013389925.1 Aegithalos caudatus
CGCCTCGGGCCGGCGAGAGGCGCGGGAGCGGGAACGCCGCCTCCCGGGCTTGCTTCGGTCTCGGTTCCGTCGACGGCGTGGAGCTGAGCGGGCCCCGCGGCCCTCAAGTGCTCCTGCCCGTAGCGCTCATCTCCCATAGCCCTTCCCCTTCTTTCTCGGGGAGGTAAAGCTGTAGTATTCCCACGCTGCCGGGGCCGGAAGCACCAGGAAAGGACTTGCCTCAGCTGGCAGAGGAGCACCGCGCTCAAGAACCTGCCTTTCTTTACTCCTAAATAAGTCGTACGTGTTTCTTAGCACGGTAAAAGGTCCAGCAGCTGCTGTCACAAGAGACTGGATGCCTGGCACAGGCACTTCTGTCCAACTCCACCAGTTAGGGTGCAAGATGGTCTGAGGCCTCTGTATTAATTTAATAGTGAAGTTGCAGCCAAAGTGTAACAAGTCTATGCAGTGGGCATTGGTTATATTGGTAAAATAGACTCCTAAAGGCTGAAATGATTAGGTTTTCTGGTCTCTTCCTTTGCTGTACAAATGCTCGTTTGCCATAACAAGTCATCTTAGAAAAGGATTCACCGAGGTCCCATACACAAACACCCAAAAGATGACCAGTCTCCTGGGGTGTGGTGGAGGAAGCATAGATCGTTTCCACAAAAAAAAAACCCACCAAAAACCAAAAAACCACCAAAACCCCCAAGCTTACCAAAGATAGGCAAATATGTCAGAAGATTTATGTGAGACTAAATCTATTTTGACTTTTGGCCTAGGTAGTTGCAGGGGAACTTTTATTATCTTCAAAATATATTACAAAATAGCACAAATGTTCAGATTAATGGTTTTTCATTGCTTAGCCTATTTCTTTTTCCTCGTTCTGCTTTCTATAGTGTCATTCTTAATAGATAAATGACCAGGGCTGCAACACATTAATGCTCCCATTTAAGAGTTCAAATGGTATCGCTAGACCAGCTAAGATGACACAGAAGAGGATGGAAAATGATAATTAGATTTCTCCACATACTTGGTTCTTAGGAGGTAATTACAGTTCCCCAAGTCATCACATACCAGCCCAGTTATATAATCCTGTTTTGTTTGTTAAACTTGTTTGAGAGCACTTGACTTGAGCTCGCTTTCTTAGTCATCTGCATCACGCCCAGAGAAAGAAGCCTTTGAAACACGTTTGCAGGCACACACACTCTCATAAGAGGTGCAATACACATTACCCCAAATCCTCCTGTGATCTCCCACTAATCTCTTTTGTCTGCCACCAGGGGCTGGGGATGAAGAGGAGTAAGAAATGAGGACAAGGAAACCCAGACAATTGTACACAGTTTGTTTGCCCAAGCAGGTTTTTTTCTTCAGCACCGCCCCTTCCTCCACTCCCTCTGGTCTAATCCCCAAAACAAAACCCCTCCTTTTTGTAGTTCCCAAGACTGTTTGGTCAAGTGCCAATCTAATTCCCATTTCTCAATAAATAATACAAGGCATAACAAAACTTAAAGGCTTAGAAGATCACATTAGAACACAATCAACATATAAAGTTAAGAATATTTTCCAGGCTGCTGTTTTTCTAGGAAAATAAAAATTCCTTTCCTTCTTAATGAAATGTAGTATAGGTTTCCTAAACTTCTAGACTTTTAAACAGAAGAAGCAAATAATGCTTATTTCTAGTGGGATAGAAGAAGGTATTCGAGAATAGAATGTTGGGAATACCTGTGTCACTAATGGACAGCATCCCAATTCTTTCAATGAAAACTTACAAGCCTACTTTATCCTTACTTACAAAGAAACACCTACTTTTGCCCTATACAGTAATTTTGATCAAGAAAGTTTAGAATTCATGTTCATTAGTACTAAACAGACAGGTGGTCAAATTTGCCTTCATTATAGTTTGGTTAAGGAAACCTGCCTTTCCAGAATGCTGCCAAGTCTGTCCAACAAAAATAACTCAAGGAACACTAGCTGGTGCTCCCAATATACTTCAATCCTGTCAATCCTTTAATAACTTTTGCCAACCACCACCATCAGTGGGTACTTGGAAAGGGAGAGTGTTTCTGACATTTACTCACCAAGAGCCTAGCTCCAAATAAGTCACTGGTTTGGTTTGTTTCCAAATGATGTTTCCCTGAACCCCATTCTTTTAGGCTGACCTCTCTTCCTTCACTGGACTGCACTACATGAAATGCTTGTGTATTCTCCAGTTACTTACACATGGTAGAGCTCTAAGTTCTCTGTGCAGAAGTCGGAGGCTTTGAAAAACAAAACAATGAGAACTGGTATAGTGTTATTTCCAATGAAGATTGCTTTTCTTTTTTTTTTTTTTCTTTTAATAAATTTTCATTTGCAGTATATTCAGTTCAAAACTGTGATCAAATTTCTTACTGCTCATCAGTTTGGCCCCTGAATAACTATTTCTGTTAGAGTGTGTCTTAATACAAAAAAGCAATTGTATAAACTTCTTTTTTGCTTTTTAATATTATTGGTCACAGAAAGATTTCTTTTACTGGTGATGAACAGTCAGGTAAGTTTGTTCTATTAAAAAAACCCAAAACAAAATCAAACCATTTTGACCATAACTTGCTGTTCAAAATAATTTACAAAGCGGTATCTCTTGGCCTTTTATTTGTATAAATTATACAACAACTATTGTTTTTTTTAGACAGTGAGATGAGTCTGTATTTAGTACTTCAATCATCGTTCTCAGGGTTGGAAAAGTCTCTGATACTGATGGTAGGCTCTTGTAAGAAGGTGAAATACTGAAAGAGAAAAAAAAAAGTTAGTTTTTTATGAGTTTTATAATTTACCTGCAAGTTAACACATTAACTTAGACTTCATCCCCTTCTCCAACAAATTATGGACCTGTGTCAAGAGGTCCAGGTTTGGGGCAGTGTGGCTGAAAGCTGCTGGGCAGAGAAGGAGCTGGAGGTGCTGGCTGACAGCAGCTGAACACGAGCCAGCAGAGTGGCCAAGGCCAGTGGCATCCTGGCCTCTGCCAGCAGGACTGAGGCAGCAGGACCAGGGCAGGGACTGTCCCCCTGTGCTCAGCACTGGTGAGGCCACACCTCACATCCTGTGCCCAGTTTTAGACACCTCACTGCAAAAAGGACACTGAGGTGATACTCTGGAGTGAGTCCAGAGAAGGGCACTGGAGCTGGTGAAGGGTCTGAAGCACAAGTCCCAGGAGAAGAAGCTGCGGGAAGTGGGGTTGTTTAGCCTGGGGAAAAAGAGGCTCAGGAGTGACCTTATTGCTGCTCTCTACAGCCACCTAAAAGGAGGGTGTAGCCAGGAGGGCTTTGGTCTCTTCTCTTAGGTTAAGAAGGGACAAGACCAGAGGAAAGCGGCTCAAGTTGTGCCAGGGATGGTTTAGATTGGATATTAGGAAATATTTCTTCATGGGAAGGGTGAAGACATTGGAATAAGCTGCCCAAGGAAATGGTGCAATCACCATCCCTGGAAGTCATCCAAAGTGTGTGAATGCAGCACTTGGGGACATGGTTTAGTGGCGAACACAGTGGTGCTGGGTTAGCAGTTGGACTCAATGATCTTAAAAGTTTTTTCCCAACCATAATGATTCAAGGAGTCTCAAAATCTGCTGTTCACAAAGAGCTTTTGCTTTTCATGACTACTCCATCACCATACAGAATGAAAACAATGTCTACACAGAAGAGCTTTCAAAAGCAGCAGAAGTTAAAGAAAAAATGTATTGCTTTAAGTCTTCCAGCCTTATTTACTATATCCACTATTATTTGTCTACCACAGACAAATTAGCCACTCAGGTTAATTACCTTCATATTATTACATCACGTCCTTTGGGCTGTAGTTCTTCCAATTTTTTTTTTTCCTCAGCAAAGACAACTTTAGCATTTTCTCCACTCTGGCTCATTGCCTCACCTATTATACATCTCTAATTTGACCCAGTAATTCTCTAGGTTCTACTCAGTTATACCACAGAATGGTATTGATTAAAAATAAATTGTTTTGGCAAGGTTATTTTAAACATGAATGTCTTCCCTGACCTGGTTTGACATCAATTCCCATGAGTTTCAACAGTACAGCTGAGGGAGTTAGAAATGTGTGGATAGCACTGAAATGTCTTAAGATGACTTTACTCCCAAGATGGAAGTTTCTCTTTGGTAAAGTATGTCATTAAAAAAAAACAAACAAAAAACAAAAAACCAAAAAAAAAAAAACAAAAACCCAAAAAACCAAACAAACAAACAAAAAAAAAAAGAAAAAACAAAACAACAACAAAAAAAAAAACCCCAAAAAAACCCACCAAAACAAAAGACAAGCCCACAAAACCAAAACCAGTATGAACAAAGGACTGATAAAGAAGATAACTGTGAGAATTACAGAAAAAAATGTGGGAACCATAAATATTTTTATTTCCAAGACAAGCCTGTCTCAATATTTGTGCAGACTACTTTAAATAAAAACCACAACTTGCTACACCTGTAGTTTAGAAATGTCACTCAATGAGTACTGAATTTGACTCATTTACAAGTAGAATTTTAGCCTAGTTTAACAAAGATGTCCTTGAATCTTATTAGCCTTCTTCATTTAGGAAGCGATTTTATAGTCTACTGAATTTTACCAGGCTTAGAACCCCTGATAATAAAGTTAAACAACACTAATCAGTATGAGGTGTTTGGCACTAAGAGCAGCTGCAGAGTTCCACAGTCTCTATGAAGCTGGACCAGACCTCTAAGATCCTGTTCAAAGCAAGATCAACCAAGTCAAATCAGGGTGTCAGGGCTTTATCCTGCCAAGTCTTGGAAGTCTCCAGGGGTGGAGACTGCACAGCCTCTTTGAGCAGGCTGCTGATGAAAAGATTATGCCAAGTCTAAACCTTGTTTCAACTTACACACATTGCTTTTTGTCTTCCCACCAAACACTCACAGGTCCTGCAGAGCTGCTCTTAGATCAAAGCATTATGTTCTCCAGGCTGAACAAGCCCAGGTCTCTCCTGTTAAGGCATGTACTCCAGATCATTGGCCATATTGGTGGCTCTCTACCAAATCTGTTATGGTTTATTATAGTCTTTACTGCAGCTGAATGCAGAATTTTAAGTGTGGTCCAAAGTGCTGAGTAACCCCTAAACCTGGTTATCCAAACATCATCTAGTCGTCCTGTTGTCCAAACCATAATGTGCTATCTCGATATGAGAGTACTGTGGGACCCTTGCTGAAGTAAAAATAAACAACATTGATTGCTCTCTTCATCCCCAAAAGTTATTTTTTACCACACAGAACCATTGCTGGGACACAGAACATTATTTGGTAAGCTCACGTTGATTGTTTTCTGTGACTTTTTCCTTCGTATCAACTGACATGCTTTTCTAGAGGACTCACTTAATGACATTCCCAGGGATCAAAATGAGGCTGACAGTTTCTCTGGGTTTCCTTTTGGCCTTCCTGAAGAGGAACTCAAGATTTCCTTTCCTGCAGTAACCAAGAATGTCCCCTGATGTGCACCAAGATTATAGATGGCCCTACAAGGACCTTGGCCAATTATCTCAGAACCCTTTAGGTGTCTTGATCCTGACTTGAAAAGTACTAGAACTGGTGTTATGTCTGGCCTGATTTTTAGATTTTGTATGCAGAATAACAACTAGGGGACCAATCAAATGCACCCAACTCATAATAATAATTCCTTGTCAATGTATGCAGAATTATATATTCATATGAAAATCAAAAATTTAAAGCATTGTACAAAAGTCATGCACCTATACTAAGCAATGTAATTCTCTATACTCAAAGTGTCTACCTACTCTGAAAACACTTATTCTCCAAATCAAAATAGAACTAAAGGATAAGCAAATTATTTGGATATATAACTTGGAGAGACCTGGAGGAATTTAAAAAAAGGGTCAAAATTTCCCCTTGCTTTCTTCAGGTGTTGCCAGATTTACTAATAAGCCATAATATAAAAAGACACATTTGACCCACTGGATAAAATGAAGAAGACATTAATCCAAATAATTTTCTCAGAGGACAATACTCACATAACTGAATGTCTAGACTACTAACTACTCTTGTTAGACTAGAAATACACTACTGTGTGTGTAAATGCAAATCTCGTCTCATCAATTCCTAAACAAAAAATACACTGAATCCTTTATTAAACTTGTAATTTCTAAGTAACTTTTCTTAGTATAGGTTTCAATTTTACATATAGTCTTTCATATTTTGTCCCCATCCCCATCTAAACTAAAGGATTTACCTTTTTAGATTCATCCAGCTCCTTGCTATTTTGCTAAAAGCTTCAGACCCTGGTGCTGTCATGGCTTCAAAATCAACCAGCTGAAAACACAAGAAAACAAAAGAGATATTAAGAAATTACACAATTTTAAAGTTCTCAACTTCAGGAAAAGTTTTGAGGGCTTTGCTACCTGTGTTCTTGGTAAGATAGGAGTAAGCTTACAAACCAGTCTGTGCCCTGACTACTTTGTCCCTCACCATCTGTTTGAAGTCAGCATTCAAGCCAGGCACTAAAATTCTCTGTCGGGTTTGCACACCCCAACACAACCAATACTGGAAGCTACACTGGCCATGGCACCTGAATGACTCACCAGGAAACAACAGAACTCTTGGCTACTGTGCACCTTGGACTTCAGAGCAGCCTGAAAATGCACGTTGTCTTAAGTCTGGGACCAGCTTAGCCCTTCTAACAACTCCAGCAAAAAACAAACTCCAGTTTCATTCAACACTTTGTTCCATGTTGTGAAAGCTTTTCTAAAAACAGGTTTATTTGTATTCAGGCACTCTGTTTCAGGAAAAACCCTCTAATGCAAAGATGTCCCCAGTGTTCCTGTAAGTCAGAAATCCTGCTTAGTAGTAATCCTAAACTCTGCTTGCCTGCATAAAATCCATCAGCAAAATACTTCTCTATCAAGTCCTAAGAAAATACTTAAGAAAGCCCACGGAATTTTTTACCTTAGCTTGAACTCCCACAGAATGGGGAAGATACCAGCTTAATGGTGTACTGAAAAGAAGTTTTCTTGCTGCTAAGCAAATGCTGTATGCTCTTAAAAGCTACCAGAGTTGATTGTACTCAAAGGAGTACATTGTTTTCAGGGCTTTCTTGAACAAAAGAGAAAATCAACCTTCCTTCAGTTATCCATGCAAGGTACTTTCTTCAACAACCTGGATTCTCCCTGGAATTTTACTGATTCTTTTGACAATACATTAAAGAGACAGAGATGTTCTCACTCCTTTCATGTTGAAAAGGTAATACAGCTAACAACCCCCAACTGTCAAAGAAAAGGAAATCCTTTATTAAACAAGGTGGTATAATACTCAAATATTGAGCAAGGAGGTATAATATTCACATGTAGTCACTTAAGAACTAGAACTTACGTTTAACTTCAGCAGAATACAGAGGGGAAGGAGAAACCAAAAGAAATTGCAAATCCATTTCTACTAATCAAGCCTTAAAAGCTCTACAATACACTGAGAGAACAGACAGAAAATTTCTGCTGTGCCCCAGAAGAGTCATTAATTCTGCCCCAGTGTTCTCAGAACCCTTCTCAAAGCAAGCTCGAAAGAGCAGCTCAGCACACTAGAAATGCTTCAGTAACAGTTCTAATTCCTGTGGGAACAAACTGCTACAATTTGACTAATCCAAATTATTGCACATACCATCTCCAAATTTACCAGCTGTCAGAATAGCAATGGCATTTTCAACACTCTCTCAGGGTGCAAGACATCATAGCATGCAGCTGACCCATCTCCAGCAAATAAGCATGAAACTTCTGTTCATTCTTACAGCTCTTTCCCCACATTTACAGGTATTACTTCCTCCATCAAGACAGAGCTAATGTACTTTGATATTTTGATACTTGCCTTGCCTTTAGGGATTTTTCCTGATACTTCTTTTCCACTTGCCATTAGCGCTCCCATGATCACTGAATAAGCTATCACACTAAAAGAATAAAATTAAAGGCAATAAATGGAGTAGAAGTCTTTCCATAATGCTATTTCAGACTAGAAAAGAAATGGTACACAGTATTGTTTAATAGAAGGCTAGTAAATATTACTGTGATAATTATTTTAGAAGAAAAAAAAAAACAAAAACAAGAACAAAACACTTTAAAAGTGAAATCCCAGTAACTATCCAACATCTCTGGAATGAAGTTGTGAACCTATGGAATTTTACTACTGCTTCTACATTAGTCAGAACTGTATTTTCAGACTTTGGAGTTCTTAAGACTCCATAGGGCTGAAAACAAAGCAGACTCCTGTTTCCAAGAAGATCAGCTATAGCCCAAAAGAGTTTATGAATGCTACTGCAACAGAGCTAGAGGCACTGTAAATAACTGTTCAGTTATTTAATTTTTAACAATTTTTTTTGAATCTCAGACAGAATTTCTCTTAATTTTTACATTCTATAAGATAAATGCAAAATCTGATTATAAAATCCCAAAATCTCAGGTTTTTTTTTCATACTGAACTGTATCTAGGAGTAAGATTACAGATGTTAAGTACCTAAGTGCTTTGTGGAACAAAGATTCAGAAGAGTCTTAGATGTAAGCTGGTTGGCATTAAACTAGAATTCCAATTGAAGAGTTCTGTGACATATGGAACTTTATCCTACAGTTTGCTTTGGTAACTCCAGCAGTTGCAACAGTTTACTAAAATAATATTTTAGTGTATTTCATTAAAATAAGTTATGCCAAAGTATATTTCATCCCAAATACACATTTCAGAAAAACTTCCTAAGTGAAATTAAGTGGTGTAAGACAATATGGATTAGAAAACCAAACATTACAGTTTAAAAATGACACTTCTCAATGTGTGAGCTGATGTCTATAAATACAGACTGCTCATCATTTTAAATGTACAAGCAGCTATGAATAGCTATAATTAGAATTACAAACTAGCTTTTAAAACAGTACCAAGTCAGTTCCCATTGTCACAGCAGCACAAAAGGAGAGGCTGTGCAGGGCACACAGCTCTGTTAAAAATAATATTAAAAATACATTAAGATACTGCAAGACATGGACATTGTACAGCAGACATACAAGGTAACAGACATGAGGAATACAAACACTAACCTAGATCCTCTTGAAAGTGGCATTAAATTATAGAAGTAATAAACTAGTGACAGGATCAAGTTGCAAACAGCATCTACTTCCTACAAGGAAAAAAAAAAGTGTGAATTAAAGATAATTTAATAGCCAGCTAATACCTTATAAAGGTACACATTGAAAAGCCTTATGCTACCACAATTATTTTTTAAGAACCATTTCAAATGTGAAAATGTCAAACTGCGAAGTTGAAGTCTGATTAACAGATGTTTGAACAAACCACTTTGTTGTATCTTTAACACATATGTGAAACACAGTTTATCTACACACCTATTAAAGGATGAAAAAGCCCAAGCTCAAACATAGTCAGATTGTCCTAGCACATCAAACCAATACAAACACAATTCTAGTGCTTCTCAGGAATTTGTGTTATTCATATGTAACTACCATGAGCCAAATCAGTATTTATAGGGATGATATCAAAGGTGAACTCAGATCCATCAGAAAAATAAGAGAGAAACAGAACACACTGTGATATTGAGACATTGCCTGGACACTCTAGTACTGCAGGCAAAGCACAGCAAATTTTAAAGTAACCGATAGAATTATAGCAACTTCTTATGGTACTTGTCATAATTGGGTTTAAGTAACTTCATTACCTAAGAACTCAGTCAAAAAGTATTAGAACAGGCACTATTAAACAGAGAGTATAAAAACATAAAAGGCTTTTTCAAGCAATTAATAATTCTTTGAACAACCTTACCCCCAGCTCTGCAGACAGAATTAGAATTTTTCCTTTAGCTGTTAAATCCTTATATAGTGCATCTATTTCTGCATGATACAGCTGTGTTCTCTCCTCTGTCATCTGAGTTTCTATTGAAAATAGTATGTTCCCCACTCTGTTAAGCAGATGAAAAAGAAAAGGAGGTAAGACTTTTTTTAACAGAACTTGATGCATATCCAGGGTAAATTACAAATCTACTACTGTTACACATCACCTTTTTCCTATCATATTCCTTAAGCAGAGGATTATATGCATTACTTCCCATTTAATTTAAAAACCCCCAAAATCACCAATATCAAGATGCTACATCACATTCTAAGTTTGAAAGAATATATAAACACTGCCACTTAATCACAGATGAAGTATTTCCATTGAAGAATACCTGACAAGCCTTAGTGTTTCACTTAATTGTGGGTAAAAAATAGGAAATAAGAAATTTAAAAATATTTTCACAGACTTATTTTTGTACAGAACATAGAGTGTAGTTTTCTTAATTTCTAAACTACCAAAACAGGATTATTTTGGTATAAAGCAGTTACAAACTATGGATCAAAACAGACTGAATGATACTGAACAAAATTTGTCTAAAACAAAGTTAGGCTATTTACTGACACAAAAGTATTTTCCTCAAAATAGTGAGGCCATATATTTAATGCCCTTTCACCATATATAAGCCTCTGATTTACAATGTAAAATAAAAAACCAAGAGATACATTAACATTTTAGCAGGGAAGTTTGGATTCCATCCCACTTACTGAAAGTACACAAACTCTGGGAAAAATCCCAATGCATAGAATTTTAGCTTTAATCTTTAAAAATTTTTATTTAATAGTATGACAGCACTTCTGAGCTACAAACTTGCTCATTTTTCAGAATGACAAGGAATCAGAATCCAAGAAGTGAGACATTTACTATCTCACCCAGAGAGTGACCCAAAGGCTCCTGATTGTATTCTCCTATATTTGGGTACTATTTAAATTTTCACTTGCATATAGAAGGTCTGCAAAAATCACATAAAAACATAAAAAAGCCAAAATCTCAAAAAGAAGAGTGTGTCTTTTATTCTTAGATCACAGAAATTTCCATTCCATTCAGGGCTTCAGTCAACACAAAAGACAAGGTCTCACAAGAAGAAATTTATTTTGATATGTATAAAGAATGAGGTATTTGATATTTTTCCCCTTTATTTTATAGTCTAAGCTGAAAAACAAGGTCTCTTTTCACTTTTGTGCTATATGTTAGAGAATCAACTCAGTTCCATCAGTGTTATCCATATTCCCTTTTTGTTGAAAACACAATAGGAATCAAGTCCTCAAATGAATAAACTTTAGTTATTCAAAAAAATGCCACTAGTGAAAAACAAGAGCCACTTTCTGTGAGCAGAAATGGCATTTCAGACAATTAATTGCTAATAGTTCATCATTACTTAATGTACTCTAACCCCTGAAAACAGCAAACATACTTATCTCCTGTTATTGTAATTGTGAATCCATCATATTCTTTCCCTTGATCCTTCAGGCTGGGGACTTTTGTGTTCACAGTGAACCCATCTCTGGTTTTACTGTTAAACTGCTTTCAAAAGAAAAAAAAACAGTAATATTAGAGGTAGCAGAGTCAGAAACTGCCTACCTATTGTTTTGAAACACATAAAATACATGGAGTAGAAATGAACATGGACAATCTTAGGGAACAAAGTTACTGTTAGTGACACTATTTCATTCATCCTTTATTTCCTTCTGAATGGAAACCATAAATACTGAACGGGGCATAGTGGCATTCAACCTTATAACTAAATAGTGAAATGTGCTGTTTATGAAAAGCAACTGTACAAAGAAGTTCAAGTTGTACAGATTCCTCCCCAAGTTGCATATTGATGGTAACCTTTTGGTGCAACTATGTAAATGGAAAAGCAGGAATTTGAGACCCCAATTTAAGTTTGCACTAAGAAGTGGCTGTATTAGTCCAAGTATAAATTCCAGAATTTAACTCAAAGCAACAGTTTCCTAACTGTGATCCAATTTCAATTCATATTTATCCTCCTCAGAAAGAAAATATCTCTAGGTTTAAGAATTTTTCAAAACTACATTATCTACGAGTAACACTGTAGGCAGAGTCTCTAAACCAGGCAGAACTGCATTTAATTAAAGCCAAAAGCTTTACTTAAAAGCCAGCTTTCCACGAACAGCATTTTCAGCTACCCAAATAACACAATTACATCATTATTAGAAAGACATTTATTTTATATAGGCATTAATAATGACTAATATGCACTAGTGTTTACTCAGGCAGTTACGTGTATTAACCAAAAACCCGTGGTCCAGAGTGTTTTGTTTCAAGAGAATCTGTATTTGTTTTAAAGGAACAAAAAGCCTCTAGTGAGACAGCATTGCACTTTGATAAGTTTGGAATGGGATGCAGGAGACTCAAACCAGACCAAAATGTTCAGGTATGGAAACTGGGAAGAATATCTGCTGTCAGATGAGACATTTACTGTGAAATAATGTACAGTCCACTATGTTTATATATTTTCATTATTCTCTTGGAGTAACTAGTAGCATTTTTTCTGGCCTACAATTTGAAAATAACCACATTAGATGCTCTGTGGGGTCCTACTTGCACATTTGTGTGCCAGTAGGGAACACTTAGTTGTCCATCTACCCCAATATCTACCACCTCTTTAGAAAAAGCTTTTGTTTAGGTTCAGTTCGTATCCACTTGGCTTCATCTTTCAAAGCCAAGAACAAGACAGCAATATCAAAAGGACATTTGAAATTAGAGTGTCTTCAAAGAACATATATTCACAATATATTATAAAAACCCATAGAAAAATGTAGTGCTTAAGCCACATAGCTCCTGCAAAGATAACTGCAGTGCACGACTGAGCACCAGTACCAAGAGCACATCCAAACCCAGGCAATCTGTCAGGAGCAGCAGCAAGGCAGCTTCAGAGATCTCTTTGCTCTATGGCAACCCAGCTGCTTTGCTTAGATACAAAATTCCAATGTGGACACACAAGATAAGGAAGTAAAGAATTTGTCTCTATTTAGCATAACTGTTTCTTCCCAAATTCTATTCTGCTCTGATTAAAATCCTGTACAATCCTTTAAAAAGACATACTTTGTAACTTTGCTTCTGCAACCCCAAATACTTACACACTGCTCACCCTAGATTAATTTGGAGGAATGGGGGGAAAAGGGGAACAACTTTTACTTAAACCCAGATCAGCCTTACTACTCAAGTTAAGATATGAGTATAAATCATTTTGCAGGACATATATCCAAAATCTTTCTACAAAGACCACAACCAGCAGAAAGAAAACCTGCAGGTTTCCCACTCCTTTTTTTGCAAAGTCTTCCTAAGCTCAAAAATGTTATCCAGGATTTCATTTTAGCTATCAGTCACAAAGTATTCCCCCAGTTTCCTGTGCCAGCTCCACCACATACTGAGCTGCATCAATGAAACTAAAACTAAAAAGAGCTTCCATATTCCTAATTTTTCAGGCACATCAATCAATTTTCCTCCTTCCTATTGTACAGGCACAGAGTGAGCCCACTATGGCAGATCTGACCACGAACCCTCTCTGATGAGAAGGTTGGCTTCAAACAATTACATTTAACATTTTGGTTTCCCATAATTTTGTTACCAGTTCACAGTTAGGCCAAGGATTTCAAATATACATCACCCATTTGCACGTATCAAAGGGAAGGTCCAACCCTATATATGCAGATTTGGAGTAACCTGAGCTAGTATTTCCAGTTACTAATTTTAAGTTTACACACTATGGTTTTATTTTGAGGAACTCAGTGTCTCCTAGAACACATTTTGTGATTTTTACCATATATTAAAGATTTTTTTTGTAATTTACCTTCATTATGGGAAGAAGATCTTCTACTTTATGGACCTTTTCCAAAGCTTCTCGAACCTCTAGCAATCCTTTTGGATTATTAGCACTGGAAAAAAATTAAATATGAAATACAACAGTTGAACGCGTGTAGCATTTCTGGAAATTCACACACCTTTAGCCTAATCAGCCATAGTGAAGTAAGTTATTGAAAGTTAATTATTTATTTTATGAAAATTAGTTCCTTTATACTTGTCCACATGCTGTCCTATATTTCAAAAAGCAATTTTCTCCTTTATCAGCTAGCTTATTTTTTTCAGCTTCAAACATCAATTTCAGGATTCGGATTTATCTTACTCTAATCAACTATTCTACCCAACTCTTGCTGTAGGCCACTCTAAAACATCAAACAGTGCTTGCATGAGTGTGTGTGGGCAGGGGGTTCTAGGTAAGGAAAGACTGAAGAAGAAGAGAGTTAAAGTTAAAAATATTCTTCACAAAATATACACATCTGTGTAGCCTCGAAGGCAAGTAAATACTTCAGATGCAGGCACAGTTGGATAATGAAGAAACCTGTTGAATTACTGCTCTAATAATTATTAATTATACTGTACCAGATTTTAAGAACAGAATTATTTTAGAAATCACACCACAAATGGGTCTGGTTTAAAGTCAAATGCTACTGGGTTTACTCCGAACAAACTTCCTAGTAACAGAGGACAGACTGCCAATTACTAAGGAACTCACACATTTTCAGCAACTATCATAGATTTCTAAAACTTGAACATTTTCAACTGTTATAAGGAATTTCTGTGCTTTCATTTTTTGATACCTAAGTAGCATAATGAGATTGAAAACCAGAACTCAGTATTTAAGAAAAGTTACCAAGTCAAAGGAAAATTAGAGGGTTTAAAGCTAAAAGAGGTTTTTAGTTTTTTATGTTATCAGTATACTGAGCCACACAATATTCAGTACAGATGCCAACATCAGTTTTCATATTACCTTTAGTCATATTATTTTATTCAAGAGTCTACAACTCTAATTCCAGGACAGCATCTACCAACCCATCTATGTAACAGATGATAGATAAAGAATGTCTGCTCATTTAAAACTACTTGTCAAACACCTGTTTCAGAAAATTACTTTTCCATATCTTCTTTTCTCCTCCTCACTTCTTAATTAAATAATAGTCAGCGTAACTGTACTTGATTCTACCAGGAGGAAACCCAGCATCTTAAATAAATCATATGCTTAGAAAGAACAGAGATCCAATCATGATAGAACCATAGCTACAAACTCAGAACAATTATTAGTTTCTAGGCACACTGTAATTCACAGGGTTTTTTTTTCTACTAATTTAAGTTTCTTTATGTGGCATTTAATACAATTTTCCATTTCCAATAGGAACTAAAACAATTATATATACTAAGGAAACTAGAACTTACTAAACTAAGAAAAAATCTTTCAGACTTTGTGAAATGAATATTATGTAAATTTCAGATCAGTATTACCAGGCAAACAAAGGAGAGGGAAAAAAAGTTCTAATTTACCCATGATAAACAAGGATCCTGTCTTTGATAAAATGAAGAATTTTCTCAAAGTATTCCAGGTACCGCATGTTAATGACCTGTCCCCTACAAAGAAGAGAAAGGGTTTTTTGAAGTCTTGTTTTTCAACCCAACATTCCAGGACACAAATATTACTCATTAATATTTGACACAATTTTATTCACAGTTGCTCTGTAAATTAAAGGAATGAACCACGTAGGGTTTATCTATGTGGTGTATTGCCAATCCCCCATTTTTAATACAGAGTACATATTGAACTTGCTCAAACTCATGTATCATTAGAATTATTGTTCTCTGATAAACTACTTTCCATACATATTTCCCCATTTTTAGTGTGCCTGATGCCAGCAAATCTTATCTATATGGTAATTATTAATTTGTACAAGATATAATGTTCCCTAGACTCATAGATACAACACAACTAGAAAAGAATTCTCAATTTACACATCTAGAGAGCCAACACTCTCCAGTTTACATATCTGGCAATATATATGTTGATCTGCTCTGACTGTTCACATATATTTTTCTTTATTCACCTATGTCCCTCTATATTGAAGTAATTTTGCTTTTAATCCCAATAGCTACAAGTAGTAACTGAAAAACAAAAACATTAAAAAGGTGTTGCTTTTTCCCCTGGACTACTAAGTAAAAAAAATATCAATATTATAATATGGTAGAGAGCCCTTAGGATTATAATCACTCTGAGAGGAGAAATTACATACCATTACTGCATTTGTAGGAGTCCTTCCTCTTCTCCCAGTCTACAAAACAAGATTTTATAAGGCAACCATTATCGCTCTCTGAGGAAGCAAAACCACTGTCAATCACAGGAAGCTGTGTACACCTAGCTTTCCCTTTCCATTTTAACGGATTTGTGGCAGCTCAAGTCACTGTCTCATGTCTCACTTGACAGTCTCTCACCTTAGGAGGCCTAGTCTCAGAAAACCAGCAGAATCAGCCCTCAAAAGCTGAACAGAATTAGAACACATACACAAATCTGCACTTAGGAAAGGGAGGCAAGGAAAGCGGAAGGATGAAGACAAATCTAATATACGTAAATTGCCCTTGTTGTACGTCCCATCATTTTCCATCTGTATTTAAAAAAAAATCTGTACAACAGGCAGTAGTGTGTCAGTATAAGGAAGTGTATTCTCCTTCAGAGTCATCTTGGAAGATATATCCAAAGCAGGCCTTTCATCCCATAAGGCCATCTAGAAGCTGTCGTACCAAGAAAGGCTTGTGGTGGGTGGTCGAAAGTGATTTGTGTTTATTCCCACTCTTTCTTCTTGTTTAGTAAACACTACCACCAAGAATTCAAAAGTTGCAGTGTTCCAGAGTGTCTTTTTTATATAAGAAGATTAAGCATATCATTAATGTTTAGCTAATCACAAATCCTTGCTTTGTCTATGAAAACAACTAAAGCGTTCCAAAGCATTTTCTATATTTTAACTCAAACTTACTAGTTTTGATCATTTAAGCCAGAAGGGAGGTAAGTCAAATTCACCCCTGTCTATAGACCAACAAAAAGACAGCTGACACACCTACATCTTGAAAGCATTAAGCTCTGAAAGCCTACCAGAAGTTGTGAAGTGCAAGATGTTTCTTATAACTCTTTTAAAAAAGGTCTCCAAATTGACACAAAACAAACAAAAAAGGTTTTTGTTTTCTGACACACTCCAAATGTTTTGGCATTCTGGAAAATACAAAAACAAAAATTCAGCAGACACTGAATGCTAGTCCCTCCATGATAAGACTCATTTGACAGGAATCACTGAACAGTACTGGACTTCCAGTGGAAAGATTCAGAGTAAAGAAAAACGTGCTAATGGACAAGTAATCCAAGTATTTCTGCCCACAGAAATTCCTGGTGTACAATTCAGATGAAATAAAACCTAGAGACAGCTTGAGCTGAGCATGACTAGGTATTTTACAAACGCTAGAACACTCAACTGCTGTTGCTACACTTCTTGTTTGACCAAACAGCTTTTATTTTACGACACAAAATAACCATGCAAACTGCTGTCTGTCAGCCTAAATCTAATGTCACACCTGGCTGTCAGGTAGCCAAGCTATTATAGAAATAATTCAGCCTTAGTCATATGGGTATGAGAATAACTTTCAAACCATAACCTAACTATAAAATAAAGTATATCCTCCTGAAGGACAGCCAAAAGACCAGAAAGCCATCTTAGTTACCAAGAAAAGGGTATTAGCTCTGTGCCCTATTAGTCTCTTCAATCAGCAGTAATTTTACAAGCTGAGTAATGTAAAAATGAAATTATAGAAATCTGCATCATTTTTTAAGAAAACATTATTTAGCAATCATAGTGAACTAGAGCATGCTTCAAAACTAAAATAAATTTTAAAAAACAACCATTACCACTCAATATGTTCATTTGTTTTATCCCTTACATTATGTGAAATAATCAGGATGGAGCCAAAGGCAGAAACAAATCACAACAGAAAGCTGATCAAAGAAAGTGGCTATTACTTATGGCTGGAGAATAACCAAACCAGAACAGGTTTCTAGAGTCAAAAAGAATGCAATCACCACCCAGTACTAAAGAATGAGCAACTCCTAAGGTAGTGGTATTTAGGCTGCTTCAAAGCTATTGTTTCTTTAAAAAGACAACAAATCAGTATTTTTCAGACAACCATTACTTATCTATCAAATAAGCACAACCAAACTATTGATGAGACCTCCAAAAGTCACAGCTGAGCCAAACAGAAAAGGTTAGAGTTAGGTTCACTGGTGGCCTACAATTCTGAATGTTCATGAAGCTTATTTCAGACTTGTATAAAATGACCAAAACAGCTGTAACAGTACATCATCAGTTTGGCCAGCATTCCCTGAGGAAAGGAAAACAAGTACAGTACTTTGGTGACTGCAAAACAAGAGTTCCTGACACAGAGATTCTTTACAATTAAACATTTAATATTAGTTTTGGGACATTAATTAAGTGTTGTTACATGAATGCCTTTCTGCCAACACAGATCACCTGGAAGTTAGGCTTTAATCTTGATCCATCAAGACACAGGTGAAGTATGGAATGCATCTCTGTCTCCAAGTACAGATGACTGTGGTTTCTGCTGCACTGTACGTATGACAAGAGAGAAATGCAACAACAGCAAAGGTGGAAAGAGCTTGGAGCCCAAATGTAACACTTGGCTTGAGTGAACAGAGAAACCTGAGCACTAGACTGTTCAAAAAGCAGCAAAGTAAATGATCTGCACTGCAGTTTAATGCTGCATTAACCTCTCCATAAATTAACAGAGAGGCTGCTAGGGTCCATTCCACAGACTGGAAGGAAGAGTGAGGACAAATCCTCATTAAGCCTCTGCATATGAACATCAGAACATCACTACTTTTCTCTNCCTATGTTTTTCCTCTCCACTGTAAATTGGTATTAAAGCTAATAAAACAGCATTGTTTCAATTCTGATGCCACTGCCTTTGAGAGGCAGCATTTGCAAAAATTATAACTATGATGAACTTAATAAAATTTTTACATTTAAAGTTATTTGGGAAACAAAAG